>JACAVU010000010.1:35762127-35900905 GCA_014183005.1 Castanea mollissima | reverse complement strand
TTAATTGTTAAATTAATCTAATCTAATACTATAGAAGCATTTTCCTGTCATTAAGGAGGTGCTGCCACGTAAGAAAAAATGTCCACTTTAAATTCTGTCCGTTTAAGTTAAAACTATGCGTGCGCGCGCGCTCAGAGGCTCTTTTAATTTTTGGGTAAGAGTTAATTTAAAGCATTTATTATAATTTGGGATTATACATTTTTTAATCACAGAAAAAAACTTAGGGTGTGATGAGTATATGTGTGGTAAAATAATTTTTATCCACCTCTAGGTTTTTTCTGTGATTGAAAAATATAGTAATCTCAAATTATAATAAATGCTTTAAATTAATCCTTACCCAAAAAAATAGAAGAGCCTCTGAGCACGCGCTCACGCTCAGAGGCTAGTTTGAATAATTTGGCTGTTGCATTCTGCTGTGTGACTTTGGGGCCCATATTATCACTGAAAAATCTAAATCAAACAAATCAAATTCGATTAAAAAAGAAGAAGAAGAAATCAGAGAGAGACAAATAGAGGAGAGCTCTTACCAGGTGGCAGTCTTTGTTATTCTGAGGAGACAATAATCCTAAACATGAAGTTATTTGAATCAATTGGGACTCAAATTTAAGAAATTAAAAAATAGAATTCAAATTAGCAAAAAAAAAAAAAAAACCAGCGAATAGAAAAAAAAATTTTCAAATCTTGATAAACTTATTTGACATGGCCATAGCCGTGCTTGTTGTGTCCACCATTCCTCCACTTGGTTCTACAAATGAGTCAGAAAAATTCGAACGAAAAAAAAAAAGAAAAGAAAAGAAAAGAAACCTTATTAATATTTATTTTTCATGTTTTTCACCAAAAAGAAAAGTGAAACATGTAACTTACGGTGTTCCAATTTTGTAGCTTGAAGAGACATTGAGATCCCCTTAGAGAGTCTTATGAGTACTTTTGGCAAATAGAGGAAAATTTTTATGGAGAAATTGTATCAAAGTTGTGCAGGAAAATAAATTATCAAAGAGAGGAAGAGAGGGAGAAGAAAATAGAAAAATAAAATAAAATAAGAATGAAGTGGATTTTTTGAGTGGGAAAGAATATGAAAGGTGTAAAACTTGTAACTACCCAAGAGCCAAAAAGATTGAATTTTCATGGTAGTTTAGTGGGAAGTTCGTATTCTGTAGTGGGATTGTATGTAATTCGTGGGAGGAATTTTTGTTTTGTAGCGGGAAGTTGAAGATGTGAGGGAAGGAAGTTATTCAAAAGTAGTTTTTATTTTGAATATAGTGTTTTACATAAGAGTTAAAAAGGTATTTTTACCAAATTTTACCCCTATTTTAATGATATTTTTTTTTAAAAAATTCGGTGCAAACACAAGAAACCCTTAAAATAATAATATAAAAGCGATGCATTATATATCGTTAGACAGTCTTTGTGTATATATATTAAAAGAAAACGTTAAAGTCAAATAAAAAAAAAAAAAAAGCTTGCAACTAGAAAAACCTAGCGATGCAGAGAAAGGGAAGGAGAAAAATACGCTTGCAACAGAGGAGATAGAGTTCGTACGGCCGTCATCACGATCCCTTGCCAGACTTAGACCATGAGATCGTCGGAACCGACATCGACAAAGGTACATTGTTTCTCTATTTTGTAGGTTTGGGTATAAAACGTTACTTTAATTGAGGTTTTTGTTGGGTAGGATAGATTTGATTCGTTTTTGTTTTGGGTTCTTGGATTCTCTATCAAAATGTTTGTTTCTCAATTTTAGATATTGCTTTTGTTTTGTTTTTGTTAGTTTATTAGATTACAGAAATCACTAAAATATTGATTTCACTTCTTTACTTTACTCTCTTTCATATTCAGGAGGCATACGCGGGCCAATCCGTGGTAAATAAATCTTTTTTGAATTTTCCTTCAATTCAGAGTTTATTGAATTCTAATTGATTTTTTTATTTTATTTTGGGCAGAGAGTTGTTCCTATGGATATCAACGGTAGGGAAAAAGCGTTCCCTGGCGTACAATTGATAGTCAATGAGTACATTCAAAAACTCAACCACTATTGCATTGTTGATGATGTTCAACTACGGTTCAATCCTAGAAATGCAAGTTATATACATATATGTCCACTTTTATCTAATGTTGGCCTTCTTTAAGTTTTATCTTTGAAATGAATTTTTGTTTCATATTAATAATCAAATTATACATTGATTTGTTCATTTATGTGTTGGTATTTTTATGTTATATGCAAAGCAAAAACTGATAATTTGATGTAATTATGGACACACCGAGTGCACATAAATCGTTTGCTTTTACTGAAACAACCACATCAACCAAGCATTAGTTCCAAAATTTTGGGGTTGACTGTAGACTAAGAAATATGGACATGGATCACATAGTGATATGTCGATTCTTTAAAAAAATTAAGACATGATACGTTGGGGATACAGTGATTAAATCAATTAATATATTTAGATGTATTTTATTTTTATTTTAAGTACAAGGATTTTGGAGTGTTCATGCTTTTGAGGCTATGGATCTTTAGAGGGTCAGCCATGTATTCTTTTCTACCATTCTAAATTGTTTGTCTTAATTTTTTTTTTCTACTTTTGAATTGATGCCATGTGTTATAGTGATGCGAGGGCTCAAGTTGATGATGAAGATACAACAATGATGAACATTATCAGGTCTGATGATTGGGTCACCATTAAAATCATATACTAGACAATGATGGTGAATTTCTATCCACATCTCTCATTGTTTAGGTTTTCTTATTCACTTTCAATTTAAATAAATTTTTAGTTAAAACTTTGAAGAAACATTCAATGCTTTTTGCAATAGGAATCAACTATCCTATATGACGAATTAGCTTTGGTGTCATCGGCTCCATCTGATGAATCGGTACCTAGCAGCTCTAGAAAGAAAAGTCCAAGTGATCACTGCCATGTTCATGCAATACAAAAAACACCATTTTTTTTGCCAGAAAGGGTATGATCAATTTGATAATTTTTCATGCTTTTAATACTATTGGAATCGTGGACAGTGTTTCAGGCTTGAAATATGTGTATGAGAAGTTCTATTTACATCATGTATAGAAAGTAATTTGTACAAGGAAAAGTTATAAAATAATTGAAATATGTTTATGAGAAATTCTATTTCCATCATGTATAGAAAGTAATTTGTACAAGGAAAAGTTATAAAGTAAATGTATAATATATTCCAAAGGTAATTGCAAAGAACAAAGTCAGACATTGGGCGTGATATTAGGGGGCAATCTTTCATGCTTTGTCTGTGGTAAATTAGCTCCTTGATTTAAGCATTGAGGCTGAGAATTTGGCTTCTGTTTGTTGCCATATTGGAACTGAGGCATGGGCTGTAAGTGTGCTTCATTTCTTATATAGATCTTTCTTCTTCTAATTTATATTTGATATTTGAATGCCAATTATGTTGCTCCTTAAAATTTTTGAAGTGACGTGGTTATACATTTTTTTAGATCTTTTATAGGATTAAATTAATTTTGATCTTATTGATGCCCTTCAGACTTCAATGTGAAGCTTAGAAAGATAAATGGGTGAGACTTTCTTTCTGTCAATTTCTATACTCTCACCGCGTGAAGATCATTAGTAGGACAGAATAACTTACACAAAAAAACCAACAAGAGAGAAGACCAATTATTCCAAAAAAATAACAATTTAAACTAACTTCCTCCCTCCCCTGCCTATTTTTTATGCGAATATTTATCTTTCAAGTGGTTTGTTCTTTAAAATGGAATTAAAAATTCAATGATTGAAGTGTGTGTAAGGGCCACTCTCACTTGATTATTTAGCAAAAAAGAATGTGGGTCTTACTTAACTTTATTCAATGTGAGTTTAATCTTTGTGCAATTAGGGTCAAGGACTTATCCTCTGTGCAAAATGAACAATGTTGTATGTTGAATAGTTGAGATGAAAAATATAGCATTTTTATTTTTATTCAATATTGTCTAATAGTTGCTTCTTATTTTTCCGGCAATAGATTTAAACAATAATTCAATAAGTGGGGGCACAGCTAACTAAATGGAAACACTGAGATTTTATTAATCATTCAATTTCTTATTGGGGTTTACCCCTCTGTTGCTGCCTTTGGAAGGAGAACCAAATATTTTTTTTATTGATCATATTTTATTTGAGAAGATGCCTAATATAATGTTGTCTTTATGTAGTGCTTTTGGAAGGAGAGAAATGCTAAGAAACAGAGTCTGCAACAACATTGAAACAGATGAAAAATTTTCCTATTCTCAAGCAAATCATGGTCCTCATGGAAGCTTCAAAGTCTAAGAAAGGCAAATGTGGATTGGTGTTTCATTTCAGTGCAAGAATTTGAAGTTCCAATATGTTCATGGGCTGTCAAAGTTGAAAAGTGCATAGGAAGACTACTGCTATATTGTTATCTTTGAGGGTTCTCCCTATCAAAGTCATGAGAGAATTTGTAGAACAAGCTTCTTTATTTTTTATTCTATATTGTTTTTTGGACTTAGGTTTCATGTAAGGTATTGTTTTGTCTAATAGATGTTTGTTTTACTCCCCTTGGCATATTTTTAAATTTTGTACAAATTGTTGAAACATAAACTATATAGGACCTATAATACTTTTCAAAGTTGCTATGTCAAGGCCTTAGGCCTTCACTTGGTATCAATTTGGTGGGCAACAGGTGTTTGTTGAAAGTTGTGAGTATTGGCACTTGGCAGCTAAGTGGTTTGTAAATGTTGTAAGTGGAACCTAAGTTTAATCAAGCACTGTGGTCTTCTCTTTTGGTTCTTTGGGCATCTCTTCAAGTCTTAATCCTTTGTTGTCACGCTCTTGCACTTTTGTTCTTAAGAGTTGGTTTGTTTCTGCCTCTCTCTCTATATTGCATTCTGTAGGAATTTTGTTTCATTCTTGATTTCTCCATCTCCATCTAAATGGTTTTTAGTTTTGATATTTGGCTCAAATGGTTATGATTGGTAGGAATAATTGTATTTGGTGAGTGATTAGTTTCTCAGATCTTATTGTCAAATTAGATGCATTTATATTTTATGATGATGACCTTAGTATTTCATTTTGAGTTTTGATTCCAGGAATCATGTGGATAAAACAAAGTACTTGAAGTAGCTGAGGTTCGAAGGATATACATGATTCTAAATAAAATTTACCATCTATCAATTTCAATGTCAAGATTCTAAATTGCAAGTATAGGTGCACAATCCAAACTCCATATGAGTAACAATGATTGTAGTTTGTGAACCAAATATGTTGTGAGAGATTGTAATGGAACTTGAAATCTCACTTTTAACTTTTAATTACAATTGCATTTTTGTCCATTTTATTGGTTTTATTTTTTTTATACTCAATCTATCTTTATTTAATCATCCTATTGTTTGAGACTTCCTGTTATAGAAAGTACACAAATTTAAAATTCATGCTTAAATTTAAGACCCTTGATAGGAAAAAATTATATTGGTTTAATTAATCATTAGCTTTTAGCTTTATCATTTGAGTTCTTAAAAGAGAAATAGTATTTTTCACAGTAGTAAGTAGTTTTTTTTCCCATGCATTGTGCGGGTCTGCATCTAGTTTACATAATTAACAAAGAGGTCTAAAAGAATCTACATACTATATGTGGGTTTATTGTTAATTTGTTATAGATGAATCCTTCTTAGAAAAAGTGTAGTAGAGTACATGTGAGCGGGGTTTATTGATATAGATAAGATAGATATTTGTAAGATTGAATTTATTCAATCATTTTGTTGGTTTATTCCATGCCAATTTACTTGTAATTCAGCATTTAAAAATCCTGTATTTAGGTGGGAATCATGTAAGAGTAGTGTGGGAGAGAATGTGAAGAAAAGCTTAAGCGTGTGCACTCAGGTAGGACTTCACGACTGGCTTGCGACTGGCAAGTTGCCAAAGGAGGCACATGTGTGAAGCATGTAGAGGAGCTGAAGAGTCACGCTAGCTGGAGCACTACAGACAAAACTTCCAGTCTGGCTAGGCAGTTAGCTCACGATTCAAACTCGCGACTCAGTCAAGTCGTGAGGTCAAGTCGCCAGACCACTCTGTTTGGAAAAAACTAGCCTTTCGCATTCCAAACTGTAAGGTTGAAATTTATCAACTATTGTGTTGGCTTTATTCCGTGCCAATTTGCTTGTAATTCAGCACTTAGAAACCCTGTATTTAGGTGGGATTCATGTAAGTGCAGTATGTGAGAGAGTGTGAAGAAATGTTCAAGAATGTGCAGTGAAGCAGGGACCAATTTCATATTGGTTGATGCTATGGGCTATAGCAGAATCCGGGAAACTAAAGAAGAAATAAGTTCGGCGCAACCTCGTTGGAGTAGGAGCTTGGAGGGCTTAGGTACACTGGGTAGATTAGGCTTGGAGGGTCTTTTGTTGTCCATGTATCCCAACTACATTCTTTAGTGGATTATTGACCGCTTGGGGGGCGGAGGAGAGGTTTTATGCCGAGGGCTTTGGTTTCCTCTTCGACAACACATTGTTGTATTGTCCTTGTATTTGCATCTCTCTTTCCTTAATCTTTGCCATTTAATTTCTGCTGTAGATGTGATTTTATTTGGTTTAGATTATGTTATCAATTTTGTTTTAGCTTATTTATATTTTCCGCACGTACATTGTTTGTTTATAATCTTAAATTGGTAATTTGTAATTTGGGGGTCTAAACGTTCAATGGAGTTCTACAAGATTTTTGAACTTTCAATTGGTATCAGAGCAGATACACTTGTTGTGGTTTAAATACCTAAGTGTGATCCTTGACCCCTTGTGTTTTTTGCTATGGACAGTGCTTGTGGTGCTTTGTATGCTTCTATGCATGTTTTGGATGTTGATGATATAACATGCTACGTGTTTGTGAAAATTCCTCTATGAGTGATAATCTTCATGATTCTGATGCTAAGTTACATGAATCCTTGGGTGTTGATGATATTCCTAACATTAAACTCTTTAAGAAAAAGGCTAAGAAGTTTTATAACAATTTAAGCAAATTATTTTGTGAAAATGATGATTTGATTGCTAAGCTCAATAAATCCAATAAATTGGTTGAAAAATATAAGAAACTTTCTGAAATTTCTCTTGAAAAGCTGAAAGAGTTTGAATGTTTGAATATGGACTTGGATGCTAAACTTGTTTTGTCTAACAAAATTGTTAATGAGCTAAAATGTGAAAATGAATTTCTTAAGATGCATGTCAAGTGTTTGATTGCTGAACCTATTGTTAAAAAGGATGAAAATATTTGTTGCAATTATGTTGTGGTATTTGATTTTGTGCCTAATGTGTGTTCTACCTCTAAGGGCAAATAGGTGTACAGTTCTCCACACAAAAGAAATCAAACGGTGGAGAGAAAGGATCTTAAGTCAAAGCCTCTGTTTAGGTCTCAACCTAAGGCTTTGGATGGATCTAAGTTTGTTCTAACTTGCCACCATTGTGGTGTGATTGATCATATAAGACTTCAATGTCATAAGTTGAAGAGAAAACAAAACCATGTTGCTAGATTCCTTCCCAAAAAGCCTAGTGGACCTAAACACATTATGTGTCACCATTGTGGTGATTCTGGTCATCTAAGACCTCATTACTCTAAGTTTCATGCACTTAAAAGAATCAAAAGAAAAGAGAAACATGAGCTTCATGGAAGTTGTGCTAAAAAGGGTAAACCAGATTTGAGTGAAAATAGCACGTTGTTAAAGAATATGTTTAATACTTTTAACTCCTTGTCTATGTGCATGTCCAGTTCTCATTCTTTCAACCATTGTCTCACTTTTCATGAGAGACTCATTCCTAACAATCGTTCCGTTTGGATGAGAAAAAGTTCCTATGGTTGAGCTTTTGCTCTTTTGGTCCTTGATCTAATTCTTTCGATCTTTATAGGACCCTTCATGCATTGAATGTCATATCTTCATGCATTTTGTGCATCTTGCATTTCTTTTTGTGCATCTTGCATTCCTTTTTATGCATTGTTTCTGTTTTGATCTTACTTTTATGTTTTAGTTTTGTGTGAGGAAAAATACAAAACCACATAAAAAGTGATAAATTCAAAAAGTTTGATCGTATATGTTTGAGCACATATCACATGTGAGTTCTGCTTTGTACCTCCGTACAAGCGGCTTTGTACATTTACGAGCTTAACTTGTTCTTTATGCACTTGTATCTTTGCTAGAAAAATCTTGACATCTTTGTGTGATTGTTGTAAATCGATCTTCAAGCGTGTCATGAATGATTAGTCAATAGTCATGTTGGTCTTGATACATGCGTAGACTTGTGCTTATATCTCTTCCCACTCTTTTATGTTTTTGCTTAAAGAGGTCAACCAATGTAAATCTCAAAATGAAAAGAGATAATGAGCTACAAAAGTAATCGCACATACTAGTCTTCGACTAGGAAAAAGGGAAAGAGACTTATATGAAATTGTATGATGCCCAAAAAGCCAAAGGCTTGTTCATCAAATTAAAATATCAAAAATTTCAGGCATCGATCTCAAAATGAGATGTGTTTATTCAAAGAGTTGATGTAAAGATCAAATGGTATGAATTGTAAAGAAGCCAAATGAAAAGCTTCAAAGATATGTAATCATTTTCTTGTGAGAGGTCATATATATTCATTTCTATAATTGAGATAGATCACTTGACTTAGTACTAGTTGTGTATGACTTGATTGAATTGATCATTGAAACTTCACTCTAGACTAAGGACTATTCCATATTTGATACACACAGGACACACATGCCTAATGTTCAATGAATGCCTTATTCATTTGTTCGATTGTACTTGTTTAAATGTGATGTGTGTGTGCTCAACTATATATGGATCAAACCAAAAAAGATTTTTGATCACTTTATATGTATTTGGAAGTGATTTTATCATTCTTTGTGTTCATGTTTAGTGCTTACTTTGTTTTTCACTGTTTAAACATGTTTTGTGTTGAAAAAACAGGTGTCAGAGTTTTTTACGACTGACTCGCAACTCATCTCGCGACTCACCCAGTCGCGAAATGCCCAAAAATAGCTTTTTAAAGTGTTTTTTTGTGGGAAACTAGTTTAAAACCTCTCCCATCCTCTCTTAAACCCTTTTTTTAATATTTTTACATCAAAACCCAATCAATTTGAATGATTTTTCATTCCATTAACATCTCTAAGGTAACTTTAAACTCTTTTCATTGTTTTGGATCCTTAGATTATGTTTTGGAGAGTTTTTGTACTCTTGGTTGGGATTTTCATCATAGGGGTTGGGAAAACTTATTTTTTGTCAAATTTTAGTATGGGATTGGTTTCTTTTGATGATTTGCTTTGGATGTTGGCCCCTTGTGGCATAAAGAACATGTATTAAGGGTAGATTTCATGATGTTCATGCATTATTTCACATTTTTGTTCATAGTGTGCATGCTAGGTGTTTTATAAAATGCCTCTTAGGCATTTTGTCGCTTGTTTGGACTCTGATGAGTACTAAACTTTGGGGTTTCTCATATTTCCTCACTAGGAATATGTTTAGTTCATTGGTTGTGTATTTAACACACCTTGCCCCGCATGTGCATTTTCCATGCATTGCACATAGCCACCTCTTGCACACACCTTTGCTACCCTTGTCATGCATTGGTCTATACCTTGTTTCTTCATCCTAGCATGTCATGTTTACCTTATGCTTTGTAGCATGCTGTTTTGTCTTAGGTTTGAGCTTCTTTTTCTCATTCATCTCGCACCCTTCATGCATTATTATCATTGTTCGTACCTTCATCTCTTGCCCTCGTTTCTCCTTGACCCCTTAGTCTATTCGTGACAAAAAGGGGAAGAGTGAGAGTTTTTATCATTTCTATATGAAACCTGTGCACATTTGTAGGCGGAGAGTTTTTTTTGCATAGGGGAGATGCATATACCAAGGGGGACAAGACATTGTGTTTATAGGAAAATTTTGTTTTGTTTGTGTTTCTTTATGTTTGTTTTCTTGTTTGCTTTATGGTGTTTTGAGTTATGTTTAGGATCTATGCTTTGTTGTTCTTTTTGCATCGTGTTTGTGTATTGGACATGCTTCATTGATTGCATATTTGGATGATTATTTGCTTTGCTATGTGATCATTGTAGTCATTTCCATATGACTGTCATGTGTTTGATCAAGTTGCTCATATGTTTCACAACATGTTTACTTGATCGCTTTTTACTTGTTACATTATACTTGTCATTTTATTACTTGCTTTACCTTGAGGGTCTAATGTATTTTGTGCAAGTGTTTCAAGTTACAAGTATATATGTTCCAAGTGCATCATAGCTTCTCATCATTTTGAGGGGAAGAAACTTTAAGCACTTTTAGTTTATATTGTGCATTTTCTTTAGTACATCATTTATGTACCCATGTTGCTTTTGTAAGCTTTTAGAGTTTGTTTTCTATAGTCTGTAGGCTTTTATGGTTTGTACCATGCTTAGGCAGCCTTTATGTTTTGTACTTATACTTTGTAGCTTATGTACTTGATGTTTTGCTATGCACTGTTTTTAGTACATCACTCCTGTGCTCTTGTAGGATATTGTTCCTAAATGCATATACTTCTTGTATTGTGCATTGGTTGAGTGTTGGACATGCAAATGATTCTTTGCATTTAAGCTTAATAGCTTAAATGTCTGGATGTTCATTCCAAGTGTGAATGAGCATTGTGGTCACTATTTTGTAGTGATTGCTTGTATGGTCAAGCTTTGGTCTATTACTTTACTCAATTGTGCTTGATCGCATTGTGCTTGTCTCATTTGCATTACAAGTTTTTCTGCATGCAATGATCATATTATGTTGTTGTATTTCAGGAGACACTTGTTCTTATGATTCAAAAGCTACAAAGATTCTAGAGTTAGGTGTGAGTGAGTTTTGTTCAATTGTTCCCAACTCACATGTTAAGTCTAGAGTTTGTTTTAAGGTTTTGTCATGGAATAGCCAAATGGGGAGATGGAAAGGTTGAAATTTATCAACCATTGTGTTGACTTTATTCCATGCCAATTTGCTTGTAATTCAGCACTCAGAAACCCTATATTTAAGTGGGATTCATGTAAGGGTAATGTATGAGGGAGTGTGAAGAAATGCTCAAGAATGTGCAGTGAAGCAGGGACTCGCGACTGGATCTCACGGGTGTCTCGCGGCTTGCAAGCCGCCAGATGATGCATACGAGTGAAGCGTGCTGAGAAGTTGAACAGTCACGCCAGCTGGAGCACTACAGGACAAAAAGTCTAGTCTGACCATTCTATTTGCTCATGGCTGGAACTCGCGACTCAGTCAAGTCGCAAGGCCAAGCTGCCAGCTAGTCCTGTTTGGAAAAATATGACTCTTCGCATTCCTTTCTCACCCCAGTATAAATACCCCTTATACCCACAAAATGTAGAGAACTTCTAGAGAAAATTTTAAGAGAAAAACCTTAGAGAAAAACCTTAGAGAAAAACAAGATTGACTCATCTACAATCTTCACTTAGAGACTCTTCAAATTTCTCTACCCTCTTCCTCTCCATTGTTACATTCTTGAGAGGTCCATTACCAAAACTTTTTCTCACCATACCTATATTTGTGAGAAGACTGTTTGGTGTTTTGGAAAGCAGTTAGGAAGGGACCAATTTCATATTGGTTGATGCTATGGGCTATAGTGGAATCTGGTAAGCTAAAGAAGAAATAGGTTCGGCGCAACTTCGTTGGAGTAGGAGCTTAGAGGGCTTAGGTACACTGGGTAGATTAGGTTTGGAGGGTCTTCTGTTGTCCATTTATCCCAACTACATTCTTTAGTGGATTATTGACCGCTTGGAGGGCGGTGGAGAGGTTTTACGCCGAGGGCTTCGGTTTCCTCTTCGATAACACATCGTTGTGTTGTCCTTGTGTTTGCATCTCTCTTCCCTTAATCTTTGCCATTTAATTTTTTTTGTGGATGTGATTTTATTTGGTTTAGATTATGTTATCAATTCTATTTTAGTTTATTTATATTTTCTGCACGTACATTGTTTGTTTATAAGCTTGAATTTGTATTTTGTAATTTGGGAGTCTAAACGTTCAAGGGTGTTTTACATGATTTTTAAACTTTCACAAATACACACCAGTATAAATACCCCTTATACCCATGTATTGTAGAGAGCCTTCAGAGAAATTTTGAGAGAGAAACCCTAGAGAAAAACAAGAATGACTCATCCACAATCTTCATCCTTTAATTCTCCAAATTCCTCTATTCTCACTCTCTCCATTGTTACATCCTTGAGAGGTTCATTTAGCCAAAATCCTTTTCTCACTATATCCATATCTGTGAGAAGGTTATTTGGTGCTTGGGAAGTAGTTAGGAATGAACCAATTGATATTCGTTGATGCTATGGGCTATAGCGGAATTCAGTAAGCTAGAGAAGACAAAGGTTCGGCGTAACCTCGTTGGAGTAAGAAGTTTGGAGGGTTTAGGTACACTGGGTAGATTAGGCTTGGAGGGTCTTTTGCTATTCATGTATCCCAACTTCATTCTCTAGTGGATTATTGATCACTTGGAGGGTGGCGGAGAGGTTTTATGCTGAGGACTTCGGTTTCCTGTTTAATAACACATCGTTGTGTTGTCTTTGTGTTCGTATCTCTCTTCCCTTAATCTTTACCTTTTAATTGTTGTTGTGGTTGTGATTAATTTTGGTTAAGATTGTTTTACCAATTCTGATTTAGCTTATTTTCATATTCTGCACATACATTGTTTGATAATAAGCTTGTATTGGTAATTTGTAAATTGGGAGTCTAAACGTTCATAGGTGTTTTACACACTTTTTGAACATTCAATTGGTATGAAAGCGGGTATACTTGTTGTGGTTTAAATATCTAAGTGTGATCCGTGACCCCTTGTGTGTGTGTTTTATTTATTTATTTTACCATGGATAGTGCTTTGAATGTTTCTATGCATGCATTGGATGTTGATGAATGTAACATGCCATGTGTCTGTGAAAATGCCTCTATGAGTGATAATTCTCATGACTGTGTTGCTATGTTACAAGAATTTTTGGGTGTTGCTGATATTCCTAACATCAAACTCTTGAAGAAAAATTCTAAGAAGTTTCAAAAAAATTTGAGCAAGTTATTTTGTGAAAAGGATGATTTGATTGCTAAGCTCAATGTATCCAACAAATTGGTAGATAAATATAAGAAACTTGCTGAAAATTCTCTTGAAAAGCTGAAAGAGTTTGAATGTTTGAATGTGGACCTGGATGCTAAACTTGTTTTGTCTAACAAACTTGTTGATGAGCTAAAATATGAAAATGAATCTCTTAAGATGCATGCCAAGTGTTTGATTGTTGAGTCTATTGTTAAAAATAATGAAAATATTTGTTGCAATCATGTTGTGGTACCCGATTTTGTGTCTATTGCGTGTTCTACCTCAAAAGACAAATCAGTGTACATTCCTTCACATAAAAGAAATCAAAAGGTGGAGAGAAAGTCTCTTAAGCCAAAGCCTCCGTTTAGGTCTCAATCGAAGGTCGTCAATGGATCTAAGTTTGTTCCAATTTGTCACCATTGTGGTGTGATCGGTCACATAAGACCTCAATGCTCCAAGTTGAAGAGAGAACAAAACCATGTTGCTAAATTCCTTTCCAAAAACCATTGTGGTGCCTTCGGTCATCTACGACCTCAATGCTCTAAGTTTCATGTTTTTAAAAGAATCAAAAGAAAAGAGAAACTTGAGCTTCTTGGAAGTTGTGCTGAAAAAGGTAAACCAGATTTGAGTGAAAATATCATGTTGTTAAAGAAAGTGTTTAATGCTCATAACTCCTTGTCTATGCGCATCTCCAGTTCTCATTCTTCCAAACCTCGCTCACTTCTCATGAGACACTCATTCCAAACAATCGTTTCGTTTGGATGAGGAAAGGTTCTTATGGTTGAGCTTATGCTCTTTTAGTCCTTGATCTAATTCTTTCGATCTTTGTAGGACCTTTCATGCATTAGATTCTTCATTGTCATGCATTTGTGCATCATGCATCTCTTTATTTGCATTGTTTTGTTTTTGTTTTTTATTTTACTTTTATGTCTTTGTTTTGAGTGTGTAAAAATCCAAAATCACATAAAAAGTGAAAAACTCAAAAAGTTTGATCGTATATGTTTGAGCACATATTTCATGTGAGTTTGGCCTATTTCCTTCGTACGAATGACATAGTGCATTTATGAGCTTAGCTTTTTATGTATGGACATCTATCTTTATGGAAAAAATCTTGACATCTATGTGTGATTATTGTAAATCGATCTTCAAGCTTGTCATGAATGATTAATCAATTGTCATGTTGGTTTTGATACAAGCGTAGACTTGTGCCTATATATCTTCCCATTCTTTTATATATTTTTTTGCTTAAAGAGTTCAACAATTGTTAAATCTCGAAAAGAGATAATGAGCTGCAAAACTCGTCGTACATACTAGTATTTGACTAGGAAAAAGGCAAAGCGACTTTTATGAAAATGTATGGTGCCCAAAAGCCAAAGACTTGTTCATCAATTTGAAATATCAAAAATTTCAGGCATCGATCTCAAAAAGGTAAAGATTGGTTTTTGTCAAAAATTTCAAGCATTGATCTCAAAATTTCAGGCTTGAGAAAACTTATTTTTTGTCAAATTTTTGTATGCGATTGGTTTCTTTTGATGATTTGCTTTGGATGTTGACCCTTTATAGCAAAAAGAACATGTATTAAGGGTGGATTTCATGATGTTCATGCATTGTGTCGCATTATTGTTCATAGTGTGCACGCTAGGTGTTTGATAAAATGTCTCTTAAGCATTTTCTCGCTTGTTTGGACTCCGATAAGTATCAAACTTTGGAGTTTCTCATATTTCCTCATTAGGAACATGTTTGGATCATTGGTTGTGTATTTAACACACCTTGCCCCACATGTGCATTTTTCATGCATAGGTTATGCATTGCATATAGCCACCTTTTGCACACACCTTTGCTACCCTGGTCATGCATTGGTCTATATCTTATTTCTTCATCCTAGCATGTCATGTTTACCTTACGCTTTGTAGCATTTTATTTTGTCTTAGGTTTGAGCTTCATTTTCTCATTCATCTCTCACCTCTCATGCATCATTATTATTTTTCATACCTTCATCTCTTACCCTCATTTCTCCTTGACCCTTTGTCTATTTGTGTCAAAAAGGGAGAGAGTATACTCTAGAGTAGTATACCAGAGAGTTTTTTCATTTCTATGTGACTCTTGTGCACATTCTTAAGGGGAGAAATTCTATTTCTCGTGCACATTTGTAGGGGGAGATATATTCCATAGGGGAGATGCATATATCAAAGGAGAGAAGACATTAAGTTAATAAGAAAACTTTGTTTTGTTTATTTTTCTTTATGTCTGTTTTCTTGTTTGCTTTATGGTGCTTTGAGTTATGTTTAATATCTATGCTTTGTTGTTCTCATTGTATCGTGTTTGAATGTTGGATTTGCATACTTCCTTATGCTATTGTTCTTCATTGAGTGCATGTTCGGATGATCATTTGCTTTGCTATGTGATCATTGTAGTCATTTCTTTATGACTGTTTTGGTGTATGATCAAGTTTCTCACGTGTTTCACATCATGTTTACTTGATCACAATTTACTTGTTACATTATACTTGTCCTTTTATTACTTACTCTACCTTGAGGGTCTAATGTGTTTTATACAAGTGTTTCAGGTTATAGGTACATATGTTCCAAGTTCATCACAGCTCTTATGATTCATTATAGGGGGAGTGATATGAAAGGGGGAGAAAGAGAGAAAGGGCTTTGTGTTATATTTACTATGTTTTTGCTTTGCTCATAGTTCATGATTATGTTCTATATTGTCTTTTGTACTTTAGCTTTGTAGCTCAGTACTTTTAGTTAATGTTATGCATTTCTTTTAGTACATTACTCTTGTGCCCTTGTTGGATTTTATATCCTTGATGCAATTACCTTGTGTTGTTGTATCGATTGAGTGTTGGACATGCAAATGATACTTTTCATTAAGCTTATTTGCTTGCATGTCCAAGTGTTCATTCCTTGTGAGAATGATCATTGTGGTCACTATTTATAATGATTGTTTTTTATTGGTCAAGCCATGCTTTATTGCCTTAATCTATTTTGCTTGATCGTATTGTGCTTGCTCCATATGCATTTCAAGTTTTTTGCCTACAATGATCGTATTGTGTTGTTGTTTTCAGGAATTTACTTGTTCGTATGGTTCAAGAGTTTCACAGATTCTAGAGTTAGGTGTGAGTGAGTTTTTTTCAACTATTCCCAACTCACATGTTAAGTCTAGAGTTTGTTTTAGGGTTTTGTCATGGAATAGCCAAAGGGGGAGATTGTAAGATTGAATTTATTTAATCATTTTGTTGGCTTTATTCTGTGCCAATTTTCTTGTAATTCAGCATTTAGAAACACTGTATTTATGTGGGAATCATGTAAGGGTAGTGTGTGAGAGAGTGTGAAGAAAAGCTCAAGAGTGTGCACTCAAGCAGGGCCTCGCAACTGGATCTCACGATTGGCTTGTGGCTGGCAAGTCACCAAAAGAGACACAGGTGTGAAGCATGCAGAGGAGTTGAAGAGTCACGCTACCTAGAGCACTACAGGACAAAACTTCCAATCTAGCCAAGCAGCTAGCTTGTGACTCATACTCACGACTCAGTCAAGTTGCGAGGTCAAGTCGCTAGACCACTCTATTTGAGAAAAATTGACCTTTCGCATTCCAAACACACACCAGTATAAAAAACCCTTATACCCACGTATTGTAGAGAGGCTTTAGAGAGAATTTTGAGAGAGAAACCCCAGAGAGAATTTTGAGAGAGAAACCCTAGAGAAAAACAAGATTGACTCATCCACAATCTTCATCCTTTGATTCTCCAAATTCCTCTACTCTCACCCTCTCCATTATTACATCCTTGAGAGGTTCATTTAGCCAAATTCTTCTCTCACCATACCCATATCTGTGAGAAGGTTATTTGGTGCTTGGGAAGCAATTAGGAAGGAACCAATTGATATTGGTTGATGTTATGGGCTATAGCGGAATCCGGTAAGCTAGAGAAGACAAAGGTTCGGCGTAACCTCGTTGGAGCAAGAAGCTTGGAGGGCTTAGGTACACTGGGTAGATTAGGCTTGGAAAGTCTTCTGCTGTTCATGTATCCCAACTTCATTCTCTAGTAAATTATTGACCGCTTGGAGGGTGGTGGAGAGGTTTTACGCCAAGGACTTTGGTTTCCTCTTCGATAACATATCGTTGTGTTGTCTTGTGTTTGCATCTCTCTTCCCTTAATCTTTACTTTTTAATTGCTGCTATGGTTGTAATTAATTTCGGTTTAGATTGTTTTCCCAATTCTGATTTAGCTTATTTTCATATTCCGCATATACATTGTTTGATAATAAGCTTGTGTTGGTAATTTGTAAATTGGGGGTCTAAACATTCATAGGTATTTTACATACTTTTTGAATATTCAATATTTAAATATATGTATACACAAATTCAACCTGCCAAGAATCATTATTCATAGATAGGGGTGTTGGTATGGGCTAGATTTTACTTTTAAGTCTTCGAGGGCAATGGGGTGATGTTGATTCAGCTCATGTATTATTGCTTTCTATCGATCGCTTGAAGTTACAGTAAGTGCACGGGCTCCTTGCCATACATGTCCTTTAGATATTGATTGCTTAGCTAGTAGCTAAAAAATGACTATAAATCTTTTGTATCATTTTTTGTGTTCCAATTTATACTTCACCGATCACAACTTATTATGAATTTCTGTTACTTTTATTGTATAAAATAATTAAAGTTTAAATTGAAAATTGGACAAGGTATACCACAATTGGTAAAGTAAAAAGTGGAACACCCAAAGTGGTACAAAAAATTTGTATTAAGTAGAAGGCCTACTATTGTCATCCCTTGTTACAAATGTCACGACTAGATGTCTTCCCTTACCATTCTTCATTTATTTATAAAGAAAAAGGAAAAGAAAACTGTTGTTGGTTCCTAAAGTTTAACTCGTGAACAATTTTAAACACTAATGTGGTCTATCAATTTATCAAATTGATTTTTCTTGTTCATCCATATCTAATAAGGTGTCAATAGATAAGGACTTCTAGTTAGCTAATGTGTCAATAGATAATGACTTCTAGGGGAAAGATTGCCTATTCTAGATGGTATTTGAGAGTAATTGAAATGATTGTGGCAAGGTTTAGCATTTGAAGATGAACAAGGCGAAAAAGGCTGCTGCTTGAGTTGATGGAACCATGAAGACTGCAACTAGCTAGTACCAAGATCAAGGCCAATCACATGACCACTATCATGGTTACACTTGACGCCAGCCCATGAGCAACAACTGCTTTGTGTTTCGAGCTGCCATGATTCAACCTTGGGATAAATACAAGGATACATAATAGAGGCGGACTTGTTGATGATAAAGCTTTCCTTGAAATGCAACAAGGCAGAGCTCTCATCATAGTGACATGGCTGCACAGAAGAGTCAGTGAGATGGAAAAATAAGAGTAGGAAAGGCGAGCTCAAGAGCATGAGCGAATATAGTGTTGCCCCATAATGTCTTGGTTGTTTATGTTTAGCAATAAGAAAATGGAATGGTGGTTACGGAGGAGATGCAACGCGACTATTTTGTTGTGGGACAGGGCTTTCACTCACACAAGATCATTATGAAAATTATTATAAAATTGAGAAAGATTTTACATAAAAAAAATAGGAACTAAGAAAAATATAGAGAAAAATAGTCACAATCACACAAAAGAGAAACATTAAGAATTTACGTGGTACAATCTTTAATCTATTTTCATGAGGGGTGATGATTTTCATGGGGGGTGGTGATGAGAAAATTTCACTAACGAATATAGAGATTATAAACATGGAGATGGGAAAACATTCATTAACAAACATAGAGATTACATAAAGACAATTTCACAAAGTTCAAATGTCAAATATATCCACAGAGATTTCTTTCACAAATGACAAAGAACGTAGCATTTTGGTCCATTTTAGTGATGTATTGGGAGGAGGGGTTTGTGTAGAAAGATGAGCTACTTTATTCACAATTATATTACATTCTCAATGTAATATTGATAGGTTCTTGATAAAATTACATTTTCTTATATTATTAAAGTCTTCTAATTTTTTTTGACATATAGATGATTATACACTGTTTGCAAAGAGCACTAAAAACAACTTGCAAGCATACATTACATTATTTATAAAATATCTCACTTTATGTAATAATTGAATATAAAATACATTATGTTTCCTTAAAACAATTACAAAATAACAAATATAAATAGCTTAATTTAGAAATCTAATATATTGTGTCAACTATACTTTATTGGTTTATTAGAAAATAATCATATTATTTTAAGAATGGTTTAGGACTAATAATTATAAGTTTCATCTATTATTTACGCTAATTGCAGACCCACGTGATGCATGAAAATATATAACTATTTTGTAATATGGTATAATGTATTATTTATTCTCCAAAACGTACTGAAGATATTATTTCTAAAATTATTTTTCATCCCTCCATCTCTACAAATATATCATTCTATTATTTTGAGTTTTGTTTTGTTTTTGTTTTGTTTTTTTCTCGAAAACTTAGTTGCATTAATTTGATTGATATTATTCCATTTTTTTTGTGATAAAAGATAGAAACGCTATTCAATTTTCAAGTGATCTATATTATTCAAACTTCTGTATAGTTTGTTACGGTTTTTTTTTTCTACAACTAAAATTTTTAAGTTCCAAAATTAATTATTTGAATTTCTCATTCTCTTAAGAAGATTATCATGATAACCAAACCTCATCACAATTTTACGATTGATATTATTCAAATAATTTATAGACACATTCAAATACATAATCATGTAGATTGTATTTTGATATAAACTCAAATATCTAAAAATTAACTCAAATCAAAACTATAAAAGGGATAGTACATGTGATAAATAAATCAAAAAACATACCACCAAATTATATCATCCAAAAATTGAGACACAAAAACAAAAAGAATTCATCAATCTAAAGTAGAGTTGCAAGAAAGAATTAATAAGAGAGAGAGAGAGAGAGAGAGAGAGAGAGAGAGAGAGTATTCACATTTTTGTGTGAGAAAAATATGGATTGAATGGAAGAGAAAATAACAAATTTTATAGTAAAAAAACGCGGAGAAGAATAGTCAAAATATAAGAAAGATGAATGGATGGAGAAATTGTAAGGTTACAGTATAGAGGAGTGGGGAGATAAAAAGGTAAAGGTAAATGTTGGAGAATGTAAAATTGCAAAGTGAAAAATTTATAAGTAGAAAAATAATTAAAAATGAGAGAAAATATTGAAAATAGGTTGATGATGTGGCGCTGATGTGGCTCAACAAGAGT
Organism: Castanea mollissima; assembly: GCA_014183005.1. NCBI lineage: Eukaryota > Viridiplantae > Streptophyta > Magnoliopsida > Fagales > Fagaceae > Castanea > Castanea mollissima. The sequence continues at coordinate 35,880,580 of JACAVU010000010.1, read as the reverse complement.
ATGGTAACATTAAATGCTATGCTTCAGATTTTAGAGATATATATATCTATATATATATATATATATATATATATATATTCACTTAATGAAAAACCAAATTGTCAAATTTATTCACACATTGCATAAGTCAGTGATCTCATGTGGGAAAATATGAGATTCTAATATGTGGTACTTTGTATAAGTAATATTTTATTTAGTCTTTTACCTCACCCTAGCTCCTTATCAATGACCAGTTTAAGCTATAAATGCAGAAGATTAAGAGATTTGGTTCCACATCTTTTCCAACTTCTTGAACTTCCACTTTTAATTTCATTAATTTAAAAAATGAAAAGTTTCTCCATTCAATGTTAGTTTTTCATGTTATAATACTTGCTATTTTATAGATTCCAATTTCACAAAATATTAAAGGTCCAAAAGAAGAGAGAGAGAGAGAGAGAGAGAGAGAGAGAGAGAGAGAGAGAGAGAGAGAGAGAGAGAGAGAGAGTCAATGTCAAGAAGAGTATGAAATTGGCTTTGGTTTTTAGGTGCATATGATCTAAACCTCTCAACAAAACTGTCAAAACTTGATACAATGCTTTCGTAATATTTGGGGTTTTTAAAAGGTATGTATAGGGAAAACATAGAGCTTTTATATGTGTTATTTGTATTTATTTATATTTTTGGAAAGTGTTTAGTCTTTGTAAGTGATTGAGGTACTCAAATGTGTATAAAATTAAAATTAAAATATGAAATAGTATAATTTTATATTTCTTTGTTCAAATGTTGTTTTATTTTTAATCTCTTGAGAGGCATATTTAGTTTTGCAAATTAAAAATTATAAACTTTAAATCTTAGATGTTCAGTTTTCAAAAGTTCATGTGTTTACTTTATATAAAAAATACTCCTAAAAAAGAAAAAATAATAAGAATTTTTATATTGAAAACTTCAAATGTAATAGTCAAATATACATGTACACTTGATAAAAAAAAAAAATCAATAGGCATGTAGTGGCATTTTAGGGTCTAATTAATTATGGTTACTTATTTATGGATATATTGCATTACAATTTTTTTCTTCTTCATTATTTTAGTGACATATAATACACAATCAAAATTAATTTTCCAAATATTATAACACATGAGTATTATAAAATAACAAATAACGAACACGTGTATCGTATGAGACATGCATCCACTAGTATATATAATTGGTGTAACATAAAGTGGACACGAATGAGATAAAAAAAATTTATTTGTTTTTTGAAAAGAATTCTGTATCCAATATCTATAAAATACTAATAATTTGGTGACCAATAAATTGTTGTTGCCTGCACGAAGCCAAATTTCAAAAAATGTCATCAAAGGAAGCACACCAACGGACCAACTAAGGCATCTCATGGTGGTTATCAAAAAGAAAAAGAAAAGAAAAAGAAAAAGAAAAAGAAAAGACATCTCATGGTGCACACTTAAGTTTACAAGAATACACAAGATTGAGTGGTGGACAAAGTAGCCCTCTTTGTGGAGTCCTTTGACTCAGAATTCTGGGTTATACTTTTTAGGTAACTGTCTCCGTCAAGTAGGCATGGTGGCATCACTACAAGAAACATGACTTGTTTCAACCCACTTTTTTCAAGGATTCACTAAAAATGGTTGAAACAATCGGTAACAAATTGGCGCTAATTATACTCTGACTAATTTTGTTGCAATGGTCATCAAAACTCATGAAATAAACTAAAAAACTAAAATCCCACATACTTACTACCTCCAAATTTTGCATTCTTCAACGAAATTCTAACACAACCCTTAATAAAAGATATCCAAATGTTTCAAAACCCTCGAAATAAAGTCTCTCTCTCTCAAAAACTCAGAATTTAGAAAACCAATTTTTGAATAAAGTCTTTGCTCACTCTATTAGAAAACCCATTTTCATTTTGTTCAACCATCCTCCAAACTAAATGAGTACTCCTAAAAAACTCTCTCTCTCTCTCTTGAACTTTCATGGAGTCCAACAACAACAAAAACATAGAGACCATCAAATTCCTTTGCAGTTATGGCGGGAAAATTCTCCCTCGTTACACCGACGGCACTCTTCGTTACGCCGGTGGCCTGACACGTGTCCTCGCCGTCGATCGCTCTATTTCTTTCACAGGTTTGCGTGCTCTTCCATTTTCAGATTTGATTTTTGTGAATTCATTTGGTTTTTTGTGAATAATTAATCAATTTTTTTTCTTGTTGTTGTTACAGAGTTGATGGTGAAGCTCGGAGAGTTTTGTGGCTCATTGGTGAATCTTCGGTGTCAATTGCCGATCGGCGACTTGGAAACCCTAATTTGGATCACGTCCGACGATAGGTTGAGGTGCGATGATAGGCGATCCTATCTCCGGCGACGACCTGTCGTTGATAGTCAGAGCTTTCTCCTCTGCCCTTTTGTCTGATTACAGGTTTGTGTGTGTGTGTGTGTGTGTGTTTGTTTCCCAAGAAAAACAAATTGAATTTGGAAATTACCTAGTAGAACTTTAATTACGGATAATCGCACTTTATAATCGATTTTTCTGTCTTTCAACTTCAATTACGAACAATCGCATTTGAATTTCTTTAGCAGAAATTTACATCTGAGCATATTTTCCTTGTTTATGTGATCAGATTCAATTTTCTTTTAGAAAATCCATAGAATTATTTTTCGTTACTTCATACTCTGTTTCATCATTTGCACTGCATGTGTGTGCAGTTTTTGTGTTTAATGTGTGGTGTGTGTGATTGTTGCAGTCGGTTGACTAAGGTTGAGGTTGGGTTTAGTTATGGGAAATTTTCTAAGTGCAGGCTTTTTGGGTTCTCACTTGGTTGGGCATAGAAGACACGCTCATAGGCTATGAATGAATTGATAGAAATTGCATCAATTCATCTAGTGGATGTTGGCTCATATTAAGTGAATTTAAGTAATTAGATTATAAAGTCAAGAAGTATAGCGGTGAGTTAGAAGAATTTCTAGGGTTCTATATAATATATATTCAAGTTATATGGTTTATTGAATATTTGTATATAATATATTTTCATTTATATGGTTTGATTGAAAATTATAAGTTTTTTTTTGGGGAATTGATTGAAAATTGGTTGCTAATTGTGTTAGTGTCGCATCAATTATGGTGAAGTCACCAAATTAATGTTTTATAGAACAAGCATTTTTTTTAAATTGGATAATAATAAGTGTCATCGAGCTACAGGGATCTTCGAGCATTTGTTACATCAAGTGTTGCAAGCCTGATATTTGTCTTTCGGTTGTCTTACACAACGAGTGTTTACTTTTGGCAAAGGAAGGAGTGAAGGCAACAAGGGCATGAAGACTTTGGTAAGCTTTATTTATCTTTCTAATCTACATGCACATGAACCACATCTTATGGTTACTTCTTTAGAATCTGTTGTGATCCAAGTTGATGGAGTATTTGACGTCAAAGAAAAATTGAATGGGTATATTGAATGCTTATGCATATGTGTGTGATTGTATTTGGGAGGGAAGGGAGCAAACCTTGCAGAAATGGCAAGCATTGGGTTATTTGTACCATTGTTATTAATTCCGTTTTGGGACCCGTTTCGTTTTGTCCAGTGGAACGGAATATTTCGGTACCGGCTTATTTCGGCGTACCGTTTCAAGGTGTTTCGGGTTCTTTTAAAAAAAAAAAAAAAATATATATATATATATTATTACTATTATATAAAATAATGAATTTAATTTTTTTTAATCTTAAATAAAGTGGGGTTAAAAATATTTAAATATTTTTAATTTTCTACAAATAAAATTCATAATTGTAAAACAAGTTAATAAATGTACAATGTATACTCTTTCCCCTTAAAAGCAAATGAAGTAAAATTGATAAAAAATTTATGTGAATATTTTTTAACTTTTTACTTGTGGCATTATTGTAAATAATAAGAATCTAGGATTAGTTTTTGAGCTTTTAGTTTTTTTTTTCTTTAAACTTTGGACCTTTTTGTTTTTGTTTTTGTTTTTGTTTTTGTTTTTTTTTCATAGCAGGCCAAATCCTATACCGGCCGGAATTGTTTGGAATGGCCTGAAATTGCCCGAAATCTGACCCGAGGTGGAACGTGGGGTATTCTGGTACCGGTTTACATACTGGAATGAACGGCCGTTCCGACCGAAACGGAACAAAATCAATAACAATGATTTGTACCACCAGGACTTACCATATCAACAGAAGCATGCCAAGAATATCAGCTGAATGGAAAGAAGTTGCCAGAAGGTTTATGGGAGGAGATATTGGAAGGTTTGGAGACTGTGGAGAAGGACATGGGAGCTTTCCTTGGTGACCCTTCTAAGCCCCTTCTTCTCTCTGTCCGCTCTGGTGCAGCGGTAAGCTTTTGCTGCATGAATATATAGTAGCTACATATTGTTTACCTATAATAGTAATGTTAATAAGGGCACAGTATTTTCCACAACTGTTGACATGACTTGTTGTGATTGGAGTAATATCACTTTTGCTCCAATAATAAAAGAAAATGAACTAATTTGCCTCCTACTTATGTAATATGTAGATTTCCATGCCTGGCATGATGGGCACTATCCTCAACCTTGGGCTTAATGATGAGGTAGTTGCAGGTTTGGCATCAAAAAGTGGAGAGCGCTTTGCTTATGACTCATACAGACGTTTTCTAGACATGTTTGGAGATGTTGTAAGTGCTTCTTCTAGATGTCGCTTGTTATGCTAACTAGTTTTCATCTATAGTAAAAATGCTTCCTCTAGATGTCGCTTGTTATGCTAACTAGTGTTCATTTATAGTAAAATGTTGTAAGTGCTTCTTCTAGATGTTGCTTGTTATGCTAAATAGTCTTTCACAATTTTTTAGGTACTAAAACATTAAAATTACCAAACTAAAATGCACCTTCTAAATTGCTTGAATCTGTTGATGGTGCCTGTGCTTAATTTTCCTTTTATTCTAAACGGAGCAAATATATCATGCTGTCATCTTTTCTTGTTGCTATGTTTATTGAAAACCTATTCATCTTTAATTGGAGGTATTGGGAATTCCACACACGTTATTTGAGGAAAAGTTAGAAATGTTGAAGAATGCAAAAGGAGTCAACCTTGACACTGAACTAACATCTTTTGACCTCAAAGAGCTGGTGGAACAGTACAAGAATGTTTACCTTGAAACCAAGGGTGAAAAGTTTCCTTCAGGTACCAAGTATGACACCAAAAACTTATTTATATTTCCATCTTTTCTTAGAAAAATCTTTTTGTTGGCTAATAAAGAATGCATAAGAAAATTTGGAAAAGACTATTTGTATGTTTCTATCCCTTCAACCCATCCCCTTTTGCTTGTATATATCTACAGATCCCAAACAACAATTACTGTTGGCTGTTAAAGCTGTTTTGATTCTTGGGATAGCTCAAGGGCCATTAAATACCGGAGCATCACTCAGATAACTGGTTTGAAGGGAACTGCAGTAAACATTCAATGCATGGTGTTTGGGAACATGGGAAATACTTCAGGGACAGGTGTCCTATTTACTAGGAATCCTAGCACTGGTGAGAAGAAGCTCTATGGGGAGTTTCTAGTCAATGCTCAAGTTTTTATGCCAGTCTCATCTTGAGCTTACTTTAAGACTCTAACTTCTATATTTATGTACATATCAGTAGAGGTTATCTTAGTATTGATTTTATGAATGTAGCTAAAGAATGGCTTTGAATAGGGAGAAGATGTGGTTGTTGGAATTAGGACACCAGAAGACTTGGACACCATGAAAAGTTGCATGCCAGAAGCTTAAAAGGAGCTCGTGGAGAACTGCGAAATTCTAGAGCGACATTACAAAGATATGATGGTAAAACTTAAAAGTTATTTGTTAGGAAGATGATTTTTAATTGTCAGTATTACTTTCATTGTCTTCTTGATTTATGAGATTATAATGGTCTTCATGTTCTCAAAGCCTGAAGTCAAGTCAATCATATCTTGGCAACATTCAACAATAAAATGATATCTATTGTACTTTGGTAACATACTGGGATGGGATATTTTCTAATAAATATAGGACATAGAATTCACTATCCAAGAAAATAGGTTGTGGATGTTGCAATGTCGTTCTGGAAAACGTACTAGTAAAGGTGCAGTAAAGATAGCTGTAGACATGGTAAATGAAGGGCTTGTTGATATGCGCTCTGCAATTAAGATGGTGGAGCCACAACATCTTGACCAACTTCTTCATCCACAGGTATATATATGTTGACAGTGGTCTAATAGCAAATATTTCTACATATAGATTGGCATTTTCATCTTAATTGCAAATTAAAAAATACAGGTCAAACTAAAATCTGTTCTGGTTTCTCATTGTGCAGTGGATGTAGTAGAAATTACTGGGAAGGAACAGATAAATGCACAGCCAACCAAGAAGGGAAGGGGAAGAAAATAATAAATTTGTATGCTACTAGACATTTAGGAATGGTGCTTGTTCAAATATGCCATTCTCTTCAAATTGCTCTGTTGAAAGATGGATGCCATCAACGGTTCCTGATGTGGATGGAGGATTTGAACCTGAAATGGAGTCCACATTGCGAAGACGTGCAATTGAAGCCAAAAAGACCCCGCTATTGAATTTGCTACAAGTGGTATGTCAGTTTAGTTTATGTTCCAAATTAGTTCTTCAGTTACCTGATTGGGTGTTGGTGTTAATTATTGTAGGACAAGATGTGATAGTAACCACATCTTACTGTTGAGAAATGCTGAAATTATTGAAGTGGATTGAAAAAAAAAATGTATTTTTCAAAATTTTGTAACTTCAATTTGATATTTAAACTTTGGTTCCTAATTGTTGCAATTGGGTGACATTTTTCTTTTGATATCTATTTGCACTAATATGTTTCTTCAATATGGTAGTTTCAACATGAATATATATATATATATATATATATATATATATATATATATATATATATATATTATATATTGTGCATGATTGTGGTTTTCTTTTTAAAAATAAAATAAAATATTATTTTGAGGGCCAAGAGACCCCTTAAATAACCTTATTTATCAAGGGTTGTAAATATAAATCTTTTAAACCTTGGTAAAAGGTTATTGAAGGGTCTTTTGACCCTCAAAATAAGATTAGAGCACTTGTTTTGAGGGTCATGAAGGCCCTTTAAATTTCTTTTTCGACGGTATATGTTTCAAAGGTTATCAAGGGTCTGTTGGACTCTTAAAATAACCTTTTTAAAGGTTTTTTAATACTTTTTTTTTAGGGGTTTTGACCCTTGAAAAAAGTCTGATTTGTTGAAGTGTGGTGCACTGTGATATTGTAGAATATTGTCATCTTATAGTTGAAACTTGAAAATAATGATCAAATCAAAAGCAAAGAAGACAATTCGTACTAGGAAGTAGGAACTTTGGGGAAAAAAGTGGCCTAGTAGGTATTAGTGACGGTAGTCATCCAACGAAACAATTGGTTGTTGGTTAACGCAAGAAGCTTAAAGAAAAACTTTTACTTTCACCTGGTTCTTATGTTTGTTTCTTGAATACAGCACTTATAAGTTACAAGAAATTGGAATGCCGCTTTACATATTGGCACTATTGAAAGCAGTTTCTGTGTGGGTTGACGGGCTAAATCCCTTGCAATGGAAGCTAAATCACAGTAATTTTTTGAGGTGTGATATGTGAAAATGATCTCAAAGAAAGAGTAAAGAAATAATTGAAAGAAAAGTAAAATTATCAATCACAAATACGTAGATTTAAATCTTTAAGTAGCTTGTCACAACAAATGGAAAGGAAGTACACAAATGGCCTAATACAAGTAACTAATATCAACAACCTTTTATGTGCATTCGACTTTGAATAGGAATTGTCGTTGACACATTGCCTTTTATGTTGAATTTTTAGAGCTCTTTATTGAACAATATAATTGGAGCAGAGCCTTGAAACATTAGAAAATGTTGGATAAAGATAGCTTGACTCCGGTTAATTAATTTAATTACCCAAGTTGATTAATTAGGTTCAATTGCATGCAAATCGTGGAGGCACCAACAAATTGCCAAAAATACTAAATGCAGTAGAAAATAAATTTGATACAGTGATTTGTTGACAATCAAGCGGTTATAAGTATATGAAATCTTACCAACTATCCTAACCTATCCCGAAATACCAATTTACAGTTGAATCTTCGCTCCAATACCCAATTGGACTTGATCTTGTAGTAGCCTTCTTTCCTTTGATATACAAATCTTCAATCTGTAACTAACCCTTTGTACGAATCCCAGTACGTGACTAACTCCAGTAACTTGAACAAATGTTGTTGGCTACAAAGTTCTTTACTTTATCAACAATGAAGATCTAGGAGCACTTGGTTACAAAACCCTATGGCGTACAAATGCAATAACTTCTCATAGAGAAAATAAGTCTCTTGGTCTTTGTATCCGTATATGACGACTTTTAAAATAAGTCTTATGTATGTCTAGAGTTGTGAGAAAAGAAACCTTAAACAAATCCATAAGCCTAGGCCAAAATTCAGATTTAGAAAACTGAAAATCGTAGTTCTCAATAGATCGAGCTTTTATTGAGCTATCTATCGAGTTTTAAATTAAGTCTCGATAGCAACTATCTGCCGAGCTATTGAAAATTAATAAGTAGCTTTTCTTTACTTGTTTCTTGGATCAATCTTCATGTCTTTAATACTTGACTTGAACAACATGTTTCTTGAAGTACTAAACCCATCTTAGATCTACCTAATTACAAGTAGAGCGCATTTTGTCAAAGGATTAGCCAAATACAAAAAATATGACCCTAACAGAAAATGATATGGTTACCTTACATTCCCTAAAAAATAAAGTGCAAAATTGATTAGAAGATTATAAAAATAACATTTTGAAATAGGAAAAAAGTTCGACTCTAAACATGTATTGAGTTCACAACAAAAATCTATAAAATATGTATTTAGAGGCATGATTAACTTATCAATCTTGCGAAAGTCAATAAAAGTAACTAACTTCAAAATTCCATAACTTTCCACAAATAGAAATAAACTATAAATATCAGATTCCATCCATGGTAATCAAATTTTCAATTACCAAATGGAAGGAATTCTGACAATAATTTGGAGCACCACATACTGAGGCTGGAATTTGAGCACGTGGTGGAATATCCAATACTAAAGCTTCATTCTGCAGAGTCAAGTCGAACACACTTGGTCTATGTTTCATCTTATTTATTACATCAGAAAATACTTCTATGCATGACTGCCAATCTAGGCTGGGGTTTTGGTGGGCACAAATTTCTGTGAAATTTCTTCCCAATCATGTTTCCCAAGCTAGTTTAGACCAGTTAGAAATAATTTGTGTTCTTCCTCAGTCCATCGCTTCCTTGAAACAAACAACAAATTAATTAAGTAATTTGCAAAGTGTTAATGAACAATTCATATGTCCAATGCTAACTTCTTTTCGGAAAACAACATACTAACACAATGTTTTTACTTCCATAAAAAAGAAAACACAAAGATTTCATTTTTTACTTTCTATAAACTAACACTAAAAGCAGATTTTTTGACATAATATATACCTTTCTTTTTTTGATCAACAGTATTGTGTTGAACATTATTGTTGTTCTTGACGTTGCCAACAACTTTGTAAAGTTGTAATTTACAACTATTTTTTGTTGGCTTTAGTTCCGTGTCAAATTTGATTGTAATTTTGTTCAATCTTTTGTACCATCTTTTGTACCCTGTATTTTATGTGGGATTTATTTGTAAGGGTTGTGTGTGAGAAAGTGAGTGTGAAGACTTAAGGCAACATTGAAGATAAAAGAAGTTTTCATGGGTAGCTCGCGAGTAGCCTTCCCGCAAAGTGAGGCATGTGCTCAACACATGACTAGAATGCGAAGAATCAAGACAGATGGTGACAATTGGTTTTTGCGAGTGTCTCGCAGGTAAAGCCTTCCTGCGAGATACCTGCAAAATAGTCTGTTTTGCTATTTTGTCATATCTGCTCTACTACATCCTCATACACACAAACTATATATATATATATATATATATATATATCATCATCATCATCATCATCATTACCCACATATTGAGAGAGAGCTTTTCAAAGAGAAAACCCTAGCCACAAACCCTAGAGAGTTAGAAATTGTCATACCCACAATCCTCTACACCATCTATTGTGGTTTTTCTATACTCTTACCTCTTCATATCCAAATCCTTGAGAGGTTGATAGCCTAAACACTTACCACACCCATACTGAGTGTTAAGTGAGGTTTTGATGCTACTAGGAAGTATTAGAAGAAGTCAAGCTTTGGTAGATGCAGTCGGGCGCATTGCAGGATCCGAAAATCTAGACAAGACACGGTTACGAAAAACCTTGTTGGAGTAGGAGCTTGGAGGGCTTAGGTGCACTGGGTAGATTAGGCTTGAAGGGTCTCTTGCTATTCGTGTATCCCAACTTATTGTCTAGTGGATCAATCCGCTTGGAGGGCGGCAGAGAGTATTTTCGCTAAGTTCTTCGGTTTCCTCTTCGATAACACATTGGCGTGTTATCTTGTGTTTGAATTTCTCTTCCCTACTCTTTTTGATTTCTTTTTACTGTTGTGTTGTGATGAATATGGCTTAGAGTAGTTGTATTGCTTATTCGCTCGCTTTTACTCTTTTTCGCGCTTACTTTTAGTTAGAGTAAAATAAATCGAGCCGTAATTTATTAATTTGGGGTCTAAACAACTCTTGTGTTTTTAACACAAATCCAAGCTTTCAATTGGTATTAGAGCGGGCACACTTGCTGTGGTTTCATTACTGAAGTGCAATCCAAGACCCCTTTTGTGATGGATTGGTCGCAATCTCTCAATGCTCCACCATACTTTGATGGGAGCAACTATGCTTTTTGGAAAGTTCGTATGAAGACATTCCTTTGTGCTATAGATGAGTCCGTATAGGATTCTGTTGAGGATGGGTATGTTAGACCCACGACAACCAAGTCCGAATGGGACAAGGCAGCCCTTGCTTTGGCAAATGCCAATAGCAAAACAATTAATGCTATCTTTTGTGGTGTATTTTCTGATGAATTTCATAGGATATCGCATGTGAAGACCGACAAGGATGTTTGGATGATTCTTGAGACTACCTATGAAGGTACCAAGAAAGTCAAGGACACAAAGCTCCAAATGCTTACCACCCGTTTTGAAGAAATCAAGATGAGTGACGATGAGTCATTTGACTCATTCTATGGGAAGCTCAATGAAATCGTCATTGCCAAGCTCTATCTCGGTGAAAAGATTGAGGATGCTAAGGTGGTGAGAAAGATTTTGAGGTCCCTACCGGAGAGCTACCATGCAAAGGTCATTGCTATAGAAGAAAGCAAAGATTTGGATGAGATCAAGATTTAAGAGCTTATTGGATCTCTCCAAACATATGAACTTGGACTGCCTTCTCACAAGCCAAGCAAATCACTTGCTCTCAAAACCATCAATGAGAGAATGGGTGACTCTTCCAAAGAAGACGATGTGGAGAAGGAAGTAGCATTCCTAGCGAAGAACTTCTGAAAATTTTTGAAGATGAAGAATGGTGGGAAGTCTTTCAGCAAAGGAAATTTTTCATCATCCAAAGGTGGTAGGAAAGAGTTCAAGAAGAAATATGGGAATGACTCTCAACCCCCCTAAGGAGTCGTATGCTACGAATGCAACGGTTATGGACATATCAAGAAAGAATGTCCTAACTACTTGAGAGGGAAGGGAAAGGTGTTTGCCATTACTCTTAGCGACTCTAAAAGTTTAAATTCAAACACGGAAGAAGAGCGTGACAGTTGCTAGGTTCTAAGATCTTAGGAATTAATGTATTAGAACTTCAATCTGTATTGTGTTGGCAAACCATGATCAAAACATTTAGTCTAGGTTTAGACTTGCTCAAAGTTTGGTTTAATGTAAGTTTGGAATCGAGTAGTTGCAGGAAATTACTATTCTATTTCTGCACGGCTCGATCGATCGAAGAATAGACTCGATCGATCGAAGAATAGACTTGATCGATTGAGAATCGTGCATCAGGAATTTTCTGCAGAATTTTAAGTTAGCCTAAACATAGTTCAAGCCCATTAAGGATTAGGGTTTCAAATCTACTTCTCCCACTATATAAAGGAAACCCTAAGCATGTTTTTAAAGGCTTTTAAGAGAAAAAAGAGTGTGCCTCTTTGTATCTAGGGTTTGTACCCAAAATCTCTTTAGAGTATTTGTTGCTCATATTGCTGTTTGTGTGAATCTCTTGTGAGATCTAAGAGGTGCTTACCTTCACACAGGCTTTGGATTATCAAGAAGAAGATTACTTCAAGAACTTGATGATTATTCAGTTGCTGCCATAAGAGCTTAAAGATACATAAGCGGGGGTGCTTGTACTTGCTGGAGAATCCAAGAAAGAAGGAGTCCATGGTCTCGGAGCTTGAATGTGGTCGTGTCAATAAGTTCTACTGGTAGGTAGCAATAGGATGTTAGTGGTCTAAGTCGCTATTGTAACTTTGATTCTTTCATAGTAGATTCAGGTTTACCTTGAAGATAACTAGGTTAAATCCTCCCCAGGTTTTTTACCGGTTTGGTTTTCCCAGGTCATCATATCTTTGTGTTTTTATATTTTGCACTTTACATTGATATGATTATATGATTGTGTTAACCTAGATCTCGAATTTGGACTAAGTAATAACTTGGCTTGTTAACTAGGTTAATCTAATTATGATTTAAGGGGTCTAAACAAACTCTACAACAATGACGGAAACTATAGGTTTAAACAAACTGCTGTGTTGTGATGAATATGGCTTAGAGTAGTTGTACTGCTTATTTGCTCGCTTTTACTCTTTTTCACACTTACTTTAAGTTAGAGTAAAATCAACCGAGCCGTAATTTATTAATTTGAGGTCTAAACAGCTTTTGTGTTTTTAATACAAATCCAAGCTTTCAAACTTCATTAACATTATTCTGTAAATAAACACCAAAAATTTCATGCCCCTTACTACATTACTGTTATTATTAGTAGGGCACTTACTTTCCCTCGCCATTGCCACTATAGTGCTCTACATTAGTGAAATTATTAGCAGAGCACTTATTATATCAAGATTGTTCATGGTGGCATAGTGGCAATTGGCAAGGACATGCATGTTCGCACCTTTAACCCAGGTTTGACTCATAGTAAACACATTTTTATTTATTGTCTCCTTAGTATAACAAAACTATGTCATTTTGGGTTTTTTTTATAACCCTACTAACCCTATCTCTATTATGCTACTCTGTCTCTCTGCTTCTCCATAGTTCTTGTATTATTTTTCTCAAACTCCCTGCTTATCACCTTTCTCTCTTATTTTGGTATGTTCTTTGGATATATACTTGATTTTGAGGCTATTGTGTTTGGATTTCATTGTTTTGGCTTTCTTTGTGTTGAAAATGGCTGATGCTTCTTCTAGTACATCAGTACCTATATTACTTGACTAGTAGTGATAACCCTGGTGTGTCCCTTGTTGTGGAACATCTTATGGAAGAAAACTATAATACCTGGAGTAGGGTTGTACTGATTTCATTGGATGCCAAAACTAAAATTGGGTTTGTTGATAGTTCAATACCAAAACCCCAATCACCTGATCATCCATGCTATACAGCTTGGTGTAAGTGTAATAGCACGATTTTAGCTTGGCTATTCAATTCAATCTCCAAGGATTTACATCCTAGTGTAGTTTATTTCAAGACAGCAAGGGAGGTTTGGGTTGATTTGCAATTTAGGTTTTCCCAAGGTAATGGACCTAGGATCTTTGAACTGAGAAAAGAGGTTAGTACTTTGGCTGAAGAAGATATGTCTATCAATGCCTATTACACCAAATTCAAGGTCATTTGGGATGAATTCACTGCTTACAGAAATTGTACTTGTGGTCATTAAGTTGAAGATTGTACAATGTCTTTTCTAATGGGGTTGAATGATACTTATTTTGCCATAAGGGGACAGATTCTACTCATGGATCCTATCCCTCCTTTGAGTAAGGGTTTCTCTCTATTACTTCAAGATGAAAGGAAAAGAAAGGTTGGAGCAAGAAAGAATTTTCAAGTTGACACAGCTGCAGTCTTGGCAGCCTTGGGAAATTAGAACAATGCCAATAATTTAAAAAAAAAAAACAAGGTTGGGAGACCTCATTGTACTCACTGTGGTGCCATGGGAAATGTGGTGGATAAGTGTTATAAACTACATAGCTACCCACCTGGCTATAAGTTCAAGAATAAGGTTGGTTCAACTACTTTTGCCAATAATGTCATTGTTGTTGACCAAGGTTCAGATGAAGGAGTGTCTTTGACCAAGGCAGAATACCAACAGTTGATAGGATTGTTGAATTCTTAGTGTCATTTTGGTATTCCACCTAAAACTGCTAAAGAGACTCCTCAAGTTGCCAACATCATTGCACAACCTTCCGTTGGACTTCAAGGTCATGAGCTCTCAGGTATTTGGTCTTTTCCTTCTTTAGAGTATTCTGTGTTTTCTTCTACTGTTGATATTTCTCATCTCAATCCTACTGATTGGATTCTTGATAGTGGAGCGACAGATTGCATTGTCTATTCCATCACTTTCTTTAAAACCATTACTTCTGTTCAAATTTCAGTTAGGTTGCCTAATGGAGACATGGCTAAGGTTACTCACATAGGAACTATGCAAGTTTTAGCTTATTTGATTCTTGAAAATGTTCTTTGTATTCCATCATTTTCTTTTAACCTTTTTTTTATTAGTAAATTGACTCAAAATCCTTCCTGTTGTTGCATTTTTCTTTCCCATTACTGTTTTATACAGGACTTATAGCTTTGAAGGATGATTGGGTTGGGTAAGAAGCAAGGTGGACTTTACACTTTGCAGACTTCTACACAGATTGGTTTGCCAAAGTCTGTTTTTGATGTTTTGTCCAAACTGTCATCCCATGTTTCTGTAAGCAATGTCCATTCTTGCACTTCTGTTTCTTCCAATGATGTTTTTAGGCTATGGCATTGCAGGTTAGGCCATCTTTCTTCACAAAGATTGGCTTTGATGAAATCCATTGTACCTAACTACAATTCTTGCAATGATAATAAAGCTTTTGAATGCAATGTGTGTCCTTTGGCTAAACAAAAGAGACTTCCCTTTCCTCATTCTATAATTGCATCTCTTTCTTGTTTTGATTTAGTTCATGCTGATATTTGGGGACCTTATTCCACTCCTACTTTGTCTGGTTCTAAGTATTTCCTTACCTTGGTTGATGATTGCAGCAGGTGCACTTGGGTTTACTTAATGAAACATAAATCTGATGCATCCTTGCTAGTTCAGTCCTTTTTTAACATGATCTTGACTCAATTTAAAACTTCTATTAAGGTTTTGAGAACTGACAATGGTCCTGAGTTTGCCATTGACTCCTTTTATGCTTCTAAAGGTGTTGTACACCAATTATCTTGTGTTGAAACACCACAGCAAAATGCAGTGGTTGAGAGAAAACACCAACATTTGTTGAATGTAGCTTGAGCATTAAGGTTTCAAGCAAACTTACCATTGAAATTCTGGGGGGATTGTGTTTTGACTGCCACTTAACTTATCAATAGAATACCTAGTCCATTTCTTCATGGTTTAACACCTTATGAGAAGTTGCTAGGTCATTTTCTTGCTTATGATCATCTTAGAGTCTTTGGCTATTTATGCTTTTCTTCTACCTTGCATAGGAATAGAACCAAATTTGACCCTTGAGCCAAAGCTTGCATTTTTCTTGGCTATCCTTTTGGTTTTAAAGGTTACAAATTATATGATTTGTCCTCTAAATCTTGTTTCATTTCTAGGGATGTTGCTTTAAGAGAGTCTTTTTTTTTTCTTTTTTCTTTTAAGCATTGGACAGAAAAATTTGGGTCTTCTTCTCTTCCTATCAATCATTGTATGTTTCCTTCTCAACCATTTGTTCTTGACAGTTTCTAGGTTCAAGTTCCTTTAGTTTTTGCAGAATTCTCCCCTCCTTTGTCTTTAGTGATGTTGTTGTTCCGCCTGATGAATTTTCGGATTTGGTTTATCATGATCAGGTTGATTCTCACCCTGATCATTCCCATGATCATATTGTTTCTTCTCCTTATTTTCTTCCTAATGCTCCTACTATTGCATCTAACCTTCCTGCCCTTAATACCACTGCTCCTGCCCTTATAGAAGGTCTCATAGACCTCATAATCCACCTTCTTACCTCCATGACTACCATTGCAATCTTGTTTCTACACATGTATTGGCTTCAGCTTCACTAACTCAGTCACATGAATCCATTGCTGCTTGCAACTCAGGTATACTTTATCCACTTTCTTCTACTCTTTCATATGGTAAACTATCCACTCCACAAAGAATATTTTCTGTTGCCTTGTCTGTTGCTAAGGAACCAGATACCTATGCTCAAGCCTTGAAAGATCCTCTGTGGAGAGCTACAATGCAGGCTAAAATTGAAGCACTTGTGGCCAATCATACCTGGGTGATGACTACATTACCTCCTGGTAAAGTTCCCATAGGATGTATAAGGTGAAACTCAAAGCAGATGGTTCTCTTGAGAGGTACAAGGCAAGATTGGTTACTAAAGGCTTCATTCAAACTGAAGGGGTTGATTTTTCTGAAACTTTCTCACTTGTTGTGAAGTTTGTGACAGTCAAAACTTTGTTGCCCTTAGCTGCTGTATATGGTTGGCATTCACTTAATTGGATGTCAACAATGCCTTTCTCCATGGGGACTTGGATGAAGAGTTTGCATGCTTCCTTCACCAGGTTTTGGTAGCGAAGGGGAGGTGTGTAGGCTAACAAAGTCCTACTATGGACTTAAGCAAGCTAGTAGGCAATGGTTTGCCAAATTGTCATCCACTATCATTGATCTTGGTTTTCTTCAATCTAAATTAGATTATTTTGTGTTTACTAGGGTCAATAAAGGTTCAATCACCATTCTTTTGATCTATATGGATGATATATTAATTGCCAGTAATGATGTAGATGCAGTCAATGTCTTCAAGCAATTCCTAGCCAATAAGTTCAAACTCAATGACTTAGGTACTTTGAAGTATTTTCTAGGTCTTAAAGTTGCTAGAACCACCAAAGGACTATCATTATGCCAGAGAAAGTATACTTTAGAGCTTCTATCTAAGACTGGTTTATTGGCAAGCAAGCTCGCCAACATTCCAATGGAGCAATCTGCCAAGTTTAGCAATTCTATTGGTGAAGATGCTCCTGATTCAGCTCTTTATAGAAGATTAATAGGAAAGCTGCTGTAGTTGACACTCACACAGCCTGACATTTGTTATGCAGTACATAAATTAAGCCAATTCATGGCTACCCCTAAAGTGCCTTATTTGCAAGCTGCTTACAGAATTCTTAAGTATTTGAAAATAAGTCCAGGCAAGGTTTATTTCTCTCTGTAGAATCAGAATTGAAGCTTAAATCATATTGTGATGCTGACTGGGTAGCATGCCATAACACTAGGAGATCTGTTTTTAGTTTTTGTATTTTCCTTGGTGATTCCTTGATTTCTTGGAAATGTAAAAACAACATGTAGTATCTAGATCTTTTGCAAAATCCGAGTATAGGGCCATGGCCATAGTAACAAGTGAGATAGTTTGGCTCATCTCATTGCTCAAGACTTTTGGATTAGAGCATAAATAGGCAGCTTCCCTTTACTGTGACAGCAAGGCAGCTTTATACATAGTAGCCAATCTAGTGTATCATGAAAGAACAAAGCACATAGAAGTTGATTGCCACTTTATTCGAGAGAAGATACAAGATGGTCCAATTAAAACATTCTATGTTCCCTTAAGACGTCAAGTTGCAGACTTCTTCACTAAAGCACTTGGGCACAAACAGTTTCATTATTTGTTGTCCAAGATGAACCTAATAAATATATATATAGTTCATCTTGAGGGGGAGTGTTGAAGATTGGTTCAGTTTGTAATTAACTCTTTAATTGTGTACATAAACTACATGTAGTAGTTGTAAAAGAACGACTCGTAGCTTAGTAGGTTTTATACTTTAGTTAGTTGCCACGTGTATAGAAACTGTAGGTTGTGTGGTTAGTTTTTCTGTTACAGTTTTAGTCCTATGTATCTAGTAGATAAAGAACAGAGTAGGCTAATTATCAATACAAGAAATTTATTTTCACATTTCCTGCTTCTTGCTCTGCATTTCACTTCTCTATGTGTTGAGCAATCCTCCATTATAGAAGCTTAGGATTGTGGATGAATTTCAACAATTACCACAAATGTTGGATATTTTTTTTATTTTATATATTAGAGAATGAGATGATTACCTTCCGTTTTCTAAAAATTAAAGTGCATAAATGGTATAATACAAGTAGCAAATATTAACAATCTTCTATGCGCATTTGCATTTGAATAGAAATTGTTATTGACAAATTGACTTTTGTGTTGAGTTTTAAGAGCTCCTTATTGAACAATATAGTCGGAGTTAAGCCTTTAAATATTATAGAATGAGATGGGGTTACATTAAGTTCTCTAAAAATTATGCAAAATTGAAATTCTTTTTTACTGTCCGCTTTGAGTTGAAAATTACAATAATAAAAATCGAAATGGAATTTTTTTTATTCCAAAAATATTTGGAGTGTCATAATCCAAATCCATAAAATATGAATTTAGAGGCAGAACTAACTTATCAATCTAGCTTAAGACAATAAGAGTAACTAACTTGAAAAAAAAGAAGAAGCTCTAAACGTATAAATTCTCAATTATACCTCTTACGACCCATAGATGTTCACAAATAGAAATAAACTCCAAATATAATAAAATCTCAAACATAATAGAGATAACTAAAAACCTAAAGTAAAGAAGATGTCTAAATACTCCAAAGCCCTATCCTTGAACTTTACCAACCACTCCAAAAATACAACTCTCGGCTAAGCTTTAATATGAAAATGATAAATGATACGATAAGCCACACATCCAATAAACATTTATACACTATATACAATAAAATAGAGTCAACCAATGCACGAGTATTTTGAATTCACAAATCTGTTAGGGACATATTTTATGTAATTGACTAATTCTTTGACAAAATACACTTTACTTGTAATTGGGTAGATCTAGGATGTGTTTAGTATTTCAAGAAACATGTTGTTCAAGCCAAGTGTTGAAGCCATGAAAATTGGATTGAGAAACAAGTGAATAAAAGCTGTTCATTAAATTTCGACAAATACCTCGATAGAAACAGTATCTATCGAGACTCAAGAACGAAGCTCAAACAGAAGCTCGACAGAAGTTAAATCTATCGAGATCCACGAAATCAGAATTTTCAAAGATCTGATTTTCGGCTTATGTTGACATGTATGTGTAGGGTTTCTTTTCTCACAACCCTAGACATATATAAGGCTTATTTTAAAGGCCGTTGTACATGGAGAACACATGCAAAAAGTGACCTAGTGCATTATTCTCTCTGTAAGAAGTTACCGCGTCTTTTTTGTCTTAAGGTTTTGTAACCAAGTACTTCTTGATCTTCATTGTTGATGAAGTGAAGATTTTTGCAGCCAACAACCTTCTTCAAGTTGTTGAGTTAGTCACGTATTGTGATCCGTGCAAAAATGGTGACGTTTATATATTGAAGAGTAAGAGGTTCTGAAGCGGTAGAAGGTTTTTGTTGTAAGTTCATCTTCGAAGATTGTAAAGTCTAGGGACAAAAGTTTTGTACTAGATTTAAAACTTTTCTTTACTATAGTGAATTACTTTTTGGGAAGGTTTCCCCTTAGGTTTTTTTATTGTGAAACTAGTTTGTTTCATTGGTTTTCTTGGGTCATCATATCTTGTCTTATTTTACTTTTTCATTGTGCATGATATTGATATGATATTGATGTTTGTTTGTTTTAAAAAGATTTATTCATAATAAATTTAATTAACAACTTGGGTTTAAAACTTATTAATTCTATCAACCGGGGTCTAAATTTCACAACAAAATCAACTCAATAATATTAAATAGAGAATAAATTCGGTCTGGATGTGGCGTAAAAGGCCACTTTTACGCCCTCCAATAATGATGTGCCACGTCATATTTTTGCAAATAAAAGACTAAGCAATTCCACACTAAATCAAATCCTCTTCAATACAAAAAACCAAATCCACTTTTTCTTCCCTAAATAGAGATGCTATTGAGAATCTCTAGTTATGGCCATTAGAGGTGGAGGACAATTAGCGGTGGAGGAAGTGGACCATAGAGGAGCCTTCGGGGGTGCCGCTGACAACCTTCCAAACCCAAGGTGGATGCTGCCTAAGACAATATCAATCTCTCAATCTAAAGAACAGAAGCCATCAATCTTTTCATGGTGGAACTTCACTATCAATTACATGAAAAAATAGTTGGAAAGAATGAAACCCACAGAACCAAATCTAAAAAAAGCTACTCTAGCATTAAGATTTTTTTTTTAAAAATCTTTGATATTGAGTTGGGTCTTAATCTGGGTTGGTAACTCAAGGAGTGGTTGTCGAAGTGAGCTTATATGAGTTGGTGTTATAGTGCCATTAGGTGTTTGAAGTGGGCTCATGTGAATCGGAGAGAAAGGGAGCTAGTGAGAGAGAGAAGCGAGTTTCTAAGCCACTAAAAATGGTTGCGGGTGGTAGGAGTCGTGGAGCTTGGCTGGCAATTGGAGATGAGGGAGCTTGAGAAGATAGGCTATGGGGCTGGTCCGATTAGAGAGAGAGCTGAAGCAAATGGTCGTTGCCTTGTTGGTGAGCCTTTCAAAAATATAAAGTGGCACATCATTATTGGAGGGCATAAAAGGCCTCTTTTACGCTACATCCAAACCGAATTTATTCTCTATCAAATATATGATTTGCATGTGGTAAGCCACATTGTAGGTTTGGGCTGTGGGCAAATCTTCTTATGCAAATGTTATGCAGAAATGCCTTTTGGGATCAATAAGCAAGTGTTAAGCCTCAATGTTGGTTGGAAAATTAATGAATACTTTGGGAATATAATAAATACGTACTCCTCCTCTCACATGAATCGTAGGTCCCACCATGAATTTAATTAGTGGGACCTACAATTATGTGAGAGAGGGGAGTATACATTTATAATACTCCGAGAGTACCCAATAATTACCCATATTAGTCAAGTATTTTTCCTGTAATTTATGGGATTAGTATCATAGATCATGAATCACCTTAACAATGTATCCTTGAAGTTTTTTAGCGTCCATTTTGAGCGAATCCTACTGCCCTGTTTATGTAAGATGTGGCATATTGCCTTGTCTCATTAGCATAAGTTTTTGTCTTCCATATCTTTCAAGTCTCTCACATGTTGGAATTTAAAAGGAATCTTTCCCTTCTCAAGAGGAAATTAGATATCCTTAATCACCTGCATTTTCTTTCAATCCTGTTGGCATGCATGTTCTTTGGGTAATCTAGGTGCTAAATCCAACCAAAACTCTTTCATAACTTGTAGGCTTCCCCCTTATCTTAATATAATTAAGACGTAAATACCATTTATTTTGAGGCGAAAATGGGCAAATGCCCCTTTTCCCAAACTAATTAAGGAAATGCCCTTCTTTTGAAACTTGATTTTCTCAAAATTGAGTTAAAAAAAAAAATTTGGAGCCCTATAGCGACATTTTAAGGACCCTATAGCGACGTTTTAAGGAGCCTATAGCGATGTTTTAAGGACCTATAACGGCGTTTTGTAACTCGAGCTCCACAAACTCGATCATGAAGCTCGAGTTACAAAACACCGCTACAAGCTCCTGAAAACGTTGCTATAGACTCCTTAAAACATCGCTATAGGGCTTAACTCGATTTTGAGAAAATCGAGTTTCAAAAGAGGGGCATTTTCCTAACTAGTTTGGGAAATGGGGCATAATGCTTTTTTTTTTTTTTGAGCGAAAAAGGCACTTGCCCATTTTGGCCTTTATTTTGAGGACAAGATTTTTATCCAAACTAGTTTGAAGAAAAATCCCTTAGACTTCTATATATATATATATATTTTTATTG
Organism: Castanea mollissima; assembly: GCA_014183005.1. Lineage (NCBI taxonomy): Eukaryota > Viridiplantae > Streptophyta > Magnoliopsida > Fagales > Fagaceae > Castanea > Castanea mollissima. The sequence continues at coordinate 35,858,652 of JACAVU010000010.1, read as the reverse complement.
AATGTGAATTTTAAAAATTTAACTGTTAAATTACATTTTTTTTTTGTTCTCAAGACATATATCAAATTTCATTAAAATCTAGTGTTATTTATTATTCAATTGATAAACTTATTTTTTACACATAATATTTTATCATAAAAACTTGAAATTTAAATATGTTATTAATGACATAGCTAATCTTTATCTTTTTAAAATTTTGCAAGCATGGATGTTATAATAAGCAAATAAAATCTAACGGTTAAATTTTTAAAATTCAAATATAATAAAAAAATATACAAGTACTTTAAAAAATTTCTCTCTAAACTAGTTTGGAAAGAAACATCTTTCCTTATTTTGGTCCCTACTAAGATTGGCGCCTACTTAGAAAACGATGTGGAACATATTAACAACGACCTTGCAATTTGCAAACAGATATATATATAAAAAGGATAAAAATTGGTGGTTTTGCCACAGGTTTATTAATTACTTAGAAAGAGAAAGAAAAAGAAAAAGAAAAAGTAGAAGCCAGGTAGTGTAAAATATCTCAAAGTACCCTAAATAGTGAAGAATAAAATTGCCTTTTAACTTTGTTCTAACTCTAGCCTTCAGCCCCTATTTTATTAACAAAGGGAGAAAATTTTATAGCATTCAGCTAATAAATCAAAATGCAAAAATCAGGCTTCCACTCATCAAAACTGTCATGTCACTCTAATAGCTCCAGATGCTTGAGTTGATATGTTTGTTCCTTGGGAAGTCTGAGGCTGTCCAATTGAAAGCTCTTCAACATCTCTTGCAATTGATGAAAACCCAAGGCCTAAATCAGATAGACAGTGAGGGAAAGAACGTGGTGAAGGAATATTGGATGGATGAATGATATCAGAAGCGCAAGTCCAAAAATTCTGCTGGGTTCCAGGCAACCAGCATGAATAACTTTGGCTGGCAAAATTCACCATTGGGTTTGGGATGAAATGTGCACTGCCAGGCATTCCCATCTATTAAGACAAGCAAAATCATTATTAAAAAAAAAACTGGGTTGATGATTTGGCTAGAAGAAAGATTCATTCAAAAAAGAGAATTTAAGAGATCAAGGAAACAAAAGGAAATTGATACTATGTATATCCTAGGAGACGAAGCATTTACATCTAGTGGAGAATGAAAAGAAATAAATTAAAATTCCATGCTCAAAGAAATGTACTTTGTAACAAGCCATATGTGTCTGGCTATTAGAAACATCTGAAGCTGCAATCTTGATTGGAATCAAGGATATATAGTCCTGTTCACCATATAATTCAACATGCTATTTGTGGAAATTTAGAGAACTATATTGCACTTTTAATCAATTTTGCAGCGATTTATTAAAAAAGCTAACACCACCAGCCTATGGAGCATAAAGTAAGGTTGCAAATTTCCAATCATCAAACATTAGTCCTAATGAAGTATAGCATAGATCCCTTCGATTACAGTACTGTTTTAAAACACTGAAGTAAAAATTTCCCCCCATAATCTTTCCAGCTACCACTTACCACAATTCACGGGATATACTTATTCCATATCTAAATGAAAGACCAAAAACACTTCGAACACTGGCCGTGCTGTGTGATCGGCAAGACCTTGAAAGGAAAATGATTTTTGTAAAGGTGCACTGCACTCCCAGCTAGGCCATTAAAAACCATTCTAGTAGCCATAATTTAAACAAGCATATATCCATGAGAACCCTTCTTATTAATCCCTCACCAAAAATTGCATAAAGATTTTTTTTTTAAAGCACAGCAAGATATTAAATTTGTGAGGTTATAAACAGCGTGAACATCACGGTCTAATTCCTCACAAGGTTCATTGCATTGAACCTAAAACCAGTTTAAATAATTTTTATTTTAATACCACATGAAATACAATTCAACAATTAAAAAAAGTGGCAAAAATCAAAATTTTAATTACCATGGAAGGAATTTGACAATAATTCGGAACACCACATACTGAGGTTGGAATTTGAGCAAGTGGTGGAATATCCAATGCCAAAGCTTCCGGGCTGCTAGCCTATAGGAGTGCAAGCCACAAGAAGTTAACAACTATATTTAATATACTATTTTTACACTGTATTTGAATAAGACTAGAGCATGGATGGACTTACCTGTAATGACTTTTCAGCATCACTTTTCTTAGTTTGTAAAATTTGGCAATCCTTAGGAGCAGACGGAGAGATTTCCGCTTCATTCTGCAGAGTCAAGTCAAACACACTCGGTCTTCGTTTCATCTTATTAGTTTCAGCCTTGTGCATGACTAGCAATCTGGGCCGGGGTTTTGGTGGTCACAAACTTCTGTGAAATTTCTTCCTAATCATGTTTCCCAAGCTGGTTTAGACCAGTTAGAAATAATTGGTGCTCTTCCTCAGTCCATTGCTTCACTGAAACAAACAGCAAATTCAGTATATGAATTTGCAAATTCAGTAAATTCACAACTTGACTCTTGTTGTTCTCAACGTTGCCATTAACATTATTCTGTAAATAAACACAAAAAATTTTGATGCCCGCAGCTGCATTAGTGTTATTATTGGCATTATTGCTAATAACAGAGGTGGTGCAAGTCCTAAAGTTGTGGCCAGTGAGGCCACATTGGGAGCACTTTCTTTCCCTCACCATTGTTCTCTCTAGCAAAGAACAACCCAACCCCTTAATAACTACTGCAACTCTCTTTGAAACTCTTATTACAATGTGTCTATTACATAGTGAGAGGGTTATATATATAGATAAGGATTTTGGACTCCTAGTAGCAGTCGGATTAATAGTAGAAGAATGTTAACGGCTAGTAAGTGAACCGCCTAAATTAAAAAAGAGAGGCGTTGGGTCTGAAATCTGAATTCCGCTTGCCTATTGGAAAGTATGGTCGGTGATGGGTTTTTGGTTTTAATTAAAACCGGTTAGTGTACATATAGTTTGGGTTTTGCGACATTATTACAATTCTTATCTGAAAAAACATAAACATTTAAACATACAGAAAGAGAGATATATGGAAGTACAGTACCTGGTGTAATGAAAATGAATGCGGTGAAGGGGAATTAGGATACTGGGAATTTCGAACAAGCAAGCACTAAGAGAAGTACTGATTGTATTTCTTCTTCTTCTCTCTATTGAGTGTTACGCCATTTAGAAGTGATGGGTCTCCTTTCTTGTGGTTTGTGGGTTTGGGCATTTTTGGGGGAGATAAGAGTGACCACCGGGTGGAGAGGATTAGAGGGTTAGAAATTCGGATTTACTATAGTTAATTGCTTTTATGTTATATTATTTGATTTCCTTAATTTTTTTTAAGATTCTCATTTTCTTTTTTTAATTTTAACACGTTTAATTCTTGATGTGAAAATGCACTCTATAATTACTAATTTTTTGTAATTATAATTAAATTATTTATAGTATTATCAATTCAGTCATATACGGGTTCAACCAAAATCAGACCAAAAAACCAAGAACCAATTTCTATTCAAATTTTTGTCCGATCTAATTTTTAAAACCATATTGTTGGTCTTACCAAATAAAAAAGTATTGCTTTTGTTAGAGTTTAAGTTATAAATAATTGGTCGGCCTTCAAATGCTAAAAGGTTACCTTAGTGATATTTATGAAGTCATGGGTTTGAAACCTCTAACTAACAATGGAGCCACCTTCAATGGATTCTTCTATGCAATTATCTAATGTGTGTGAGGTAGAGAGACCCCACATACCCAAAGGAATATTCAGGCCCTTAAAGTGTTATAGACAGCTAGTCAATTTTTATACGTATATTACACGAAACATTAGCGAGCATACGTGACAAACAAAATTACTTCCGTTTAATGTTTTCATTCCAAAGTTATGGTAAATAATGAATTTTATTGAAATGAGGAGTTTACTTGCCGTGATATATGGACTACGTAACAAACGTAGACTGAAACACTAACATAAAAAAGACGGAGTAATTACAAAACTAAAGGATAAAAGCTGTAAAGGTTAGTGATAAAGTGATAATTACCTCCCCTGACTCATGTCAATCCATTAACAGATTGAATAGACTAATATATGAATATATCTGATAAACTGATAAGTGATAACACTGATTGATAACAACAAAGCTGCCAAAACCTAAGGTGTATGTGTAGGTATAGGCTATAGCCTATTATACTCAATTGTGAAGGTTGTACACAAAAAGCTATCCTCCATTCTACAATACTAGGAGAATTTCAATTGAGCCTTTAAGGCTTTGTCTGTGCATCCACCATCCAACACCACTGTTACTGTAAGTGAAATCTATATTTTATGCTTAATTATTATTATTTTTAAATCTCTTTCATCCATTATACCATTGTATTTGAATCTTCCTTATTATAATATAGTTATGATTTAATTTTACATTATATTGAATCAATTATACATATTTATTTATTTATTTATTATACAATATAAATATTTGTAATCTGCTAGCAACTAGTAAGTTGTCAATGTCTCGGCAAAAAAAGTAAGCTATCAAATGATTGAATAGTATGTCTAAAAAAAATGATTGAATAGTAAAAGTCTAAGATAAATCAAAATTTGATATATTTAATTCTAATCATATTATATTCATTATGTATTTATTATAGGAAAAAGAAATATGGTTAGAAAGAAAGATCACTTTTGGGAGTATGTTGAGGAGTTAGATGGTCGTTTCAAGTGTAATTTTTGTGAACGAGATTTTGTTGGAGGTGCTTCAAGAATTAAATTACACTTAGAAGGAGTTAAAGGTCGTGATATTGATATTTGTACAAAAGTTCCTGATGATGTACAAGCTGAAGCTTATTTAGCAATTGGAGGGCATAGTAAAAAGCTTAAGATTACATCAAATTCAAGCAATGTGGAACAGAGCAAAAAATTGTCAACTTCAATGTCCAATGATTTGCATCAAACCACCATTTTAGAGATGTGCAAAAAGAAAGACGAGTGCAGTGGACAAATTTCTTACCCAACATATTATATTGAATAACATATCATTTAATGTTGTTCAAACACCAGCCTTCATTCGCTTCGTGCAAGGTGTTGCTGAATATGGTCATCAATACAAGTTAGCCTCTTATTCAACTCTTCGAATGACGTTAATTCCAAATTCAAGGATAGAAGTTAAAGAATATATATCAAATGTTAAAAAGTCTTGGGTTACAACTGGTTGTACTCTTATGTCAGATATATGGAGTGATATAAAACAAAGAGCTTTTATTAACATTATTGCATATTCTCCTGGGCGAGCAGTATTTATACATTCAATTAATGTTTCTCAAGAGAGAAAAAATGGATTTTTCAAACAGATTATTTCTGCAATAATTGAAGAAATTTGGCCTAATCATGTTGTTCAGTTTATCACTAATAACGCCACAAATTTTGAGTCAGCTGGAGACATGCTTATTGGTAAGTATCCTCATTTGTACAAAACACGATGTGCTGCTCATGGGATTCAATTGCTTTTGAAGGATATATATGAGGAAGTTATTGGGTGCAAAAGGTAATTGATGATGCAAAATCAATTGTTGCATATATGTACAAGCACACTATCGTCCTCTCACTCATGAGAGCACACACAAACAATAAGGAGTTAAAACATCCTTGTACAACTAGATTTGCTTCTAATTTCTTGATGCTCCAATCTATTTTGAATGTTGAAAGCGAATTGCGAATACTTGTTGCATCTTCTGATTGGAGAGGATTAGATTATAACAAAAAGGATATTGCCCGAGAAGTTACTAATATAATTCAAATTACAGAATTTCGGAGTCAAGGACATGAGGTGCTACTAGTTTTGGAGCCATTGGTTCGAGTTCTTCGATTAGTTGATGGTGATGGGTCAACTGCTAGGTACTTATATGAAGCAATGGAAAGGGCAAAAGAAGCAATTCAGCAACGTTGTGGCAACAATCAAGAAAAATATATACGGATGTGGGAATTATTTGAGGGAAGGCGTACTCAAAATATAATCCATCCAATTCATTGTGCTGCAGCCTTTTTAAATCCAGCTTACATGTATAGTGGGACATTTACTGAGAATCGTGAGATGAAAGAGGGAATAAGTTTTATACTAGAGAATTTGGTGGATCTTGAAGAAAAGATAGAATTTATGGGACAAGTGCAACTTTATCGCATGAAATTATCAAGTTTGTTTACTGAAACTGCAATGACAATGTTGAAAACATCTCATCCTAGTAAGCTCAACAACTTTACTATAGTTTTAATATTTACATAAATTATTTCTTTATTAATTTATGGGTACATATTAATTTTTACTTCATTTGTAGGAATATGGTGGGATTATTGTGGAGATAGTCTTCCTGTTTTAAAAAAGTATGCCATTTGAATTTTGAGTCAACCTTGTAGTTTTTCCTTATGTGAACGTAATTGGATTGCATTTGAAGCAGCATAAACAAAGAAGAGAAATAGGCTGACACCTAAGATGTTGGATGATCTGGTGTATGTAAGAATGAACACAATGATGATGGAGAGATTCAATACCTTAGAAGCTTGAGATGTAGAGCCAATTGATCTTGACAAGCTTAATGAGGTTGAAAATATTAATAATGATGTTATAGATGATACAGATCTTTCATGATTCAATTGATAGGATTTTTTTCCCCTTTCCTATTTGTTGATTTAGCTGTGATGGCTAATAAGTTACGATCATTTATATTAGATCTTTGATTGTGTAGAACGTTATTGGATATATAATTTAATTATTAGTTTTTGGATGATTATTAGTGTTATTATTATTATTATTATTATTATTATTTATGAAGGAAGGTAGAATTGATATATTAAAATTCGCAAAAGTACAAAAGTATAAGAATAGGGTCCTAAGCCACAACAGGCCTCTCCGCCTAGGCTACAGGACAAGAAACAGGCTAAACACCACAAGCAGAAGACATGACTAAAGAAAAAGAATAAAAATTTGAAAAAAGCTGGGGCAGACCAAAACAATGACTAAAGCAAAGAATAAAAAATTTAAAAAACTGCCTTAGACCAAATCATGTCCTCTGGTTGGCCATCAACGTTTGATAAGTACTTAGTAACTATTTGCCTCAATATCTTTTTTTTTTTTTTTTTTTTATTAACGGGAAAATTTTATTGAAAAGACAACAAACAAAAAGCTAAGCCTGCATAATACTTACAGTAGATTACTTTATAAGTTCATATTAAATCCTTTATAATCTTCTATTAAACATAATAGAACAACTATTGTATTTATCTATAAAATAAAATACTTGAAAAATATTTCTGTATTTTTTGTAGCATCTTTTTAAAAAATAAACGTATTATACTTGTATTATACATGTACCGTTATTTATCCGTTCTCGTATATTTTTGCCGAATTTTTGAAACGTATTTTTCTTAAAATGACTGAATTATACACATTCGTATATTTTCAGTATCATACACGTACCGTATATTACTAACTATAAACATCTTTATTAATAAAAAATTAAATATAAAAAATCAAACTATTAGTAGGTATTAAGCTATATAAGTTGTTGGATTAGAATGGGAAAAGGTGATGGTTTTTTAAGTCAATATATAATAGACATGTATATGTAGTTTGTTTTTTGTGATAATTCAGTAGTTTGGATTTGGGAGTTTGAACCTTGACGTCTCTGTTAACTGCAATAAGAGGTGCTAGTTAACCTAACAATGCTGAATACTTTTTTATTTTGTATATTAGAGAATGAGATGATTACCTTACGTTCTCTAAAAATTGAAGTGCACAATTGAATTTTTCTTAGTGTCTGACTCAAGTTGAAAATTACAATAATAATAAAAATTGAAACAGGAAAAATTTGGCATCAAACATGTATAGAGTGTCACAACTCAAATCCATAAAATATGAATTTAGAGGCATTACTAACTTATTGAACTTGCATAAGTCAATAAAAGTAACTAACTTCAAAATATAATAAAGCTCCAAAGTAATAAACTCTTAATTAAACCTCTTTCAACTCATAAATGTCTAAAAATAGAAATAAACTCCAAATATCGTAAAATTCAAATAAAAATAGCGAGAACTAAAAACCTATAAATAAATACAATCCCTACTAAAGACGTTTACGTACTCTAAAGCCCTATCCTTGCACTTTACCAAGCGCTTAAAAGATACAGCCCATAGCCAATTAAACTTAAATCTAAAAATAGCAAATGATGAGGTACGCAACACATCCCATAAGCAATTATACACATCAATCAATATAATAGAGTTAAAGTAAAACATGAGTATTTTGAATTTAGAAATCTTCTCAATAAGGTTAAAGCAAATCATGAGTAATTCAAATTTTATAATCATATGAAAATACATAAAGCAAATTATGAGTAATTCAAATCTCATAATCATTTGAAAAAACATATAATTAATAAAAAACAAACATGAATAATTAATCAAAGCACAATGTCACATACACATATACCACATATATATTCTCACCTACATTTTTGTGAGTTGATACGAACATCTAACCCCTTGCTACAAGAGAGGGCATATCACATAGTCTCATATGCGTAGATCACCTGAATTCTATGATTAATAATAATAATAACAAATTAACAATAATAATAGTGATGATAAAAAAAGTTGGGTTGAAGCTTAAGGCTCAAAACCTTTTTCCATTAAAATAAGTGTCCAGGATAATATGTTTTACTAATATAAGCTACTTTCTATTTCTCTTATCTAATAATTACAAATGGCTACTAAGATAACATAGTAAAAAAAATTAGTACACAAAATCTTCCCTGGTAAAACGTGAAGGGTAGATTTTCATCCATCATGGTTTTTGTATTGTCACCAGCTCTATTGAAAGCTAAACGCTTCATCTGGGTGGAGCTACCTATTAGGGTGGGGGGGCAAAATTTGTGAAATTTTCCTTTTACGATATAGAAATATTTAATATTTTAATAATTAGCCGTCAAAAATAGGACTTGGCCCCTCCAATTATTTGAGTTGGTCCAATAATGTTCTTAAAAAAATTGTCTAATTTGTCTAGTAGTTATAGAGAACGTATTGTTTCTCAAATTTATTTTATATGGTATAATGTGTTTTCGTATTTCTTAAATTTTTGGATAATTCATTTCTTTGAACACTTCATTAATTGAATTGATATTTTTTTACTGACAATTGTAGACAATTTGGTAACTTATATTGAATATGAAAATTGTAAGGATTTCACTATGGAAGATGGTGAAAGATTAATTTAATTTTATGAAACATTTAATTTTAAGGATTCATTATGAAAGATACTAATTTTTGTGTATGTCTATAGATGCATGTGTTTGTGTATGTGTATGAAAGTTTGTATAAACTAATAAATTAGCAACACAAATCGCCCCCTGAAACAAAATTTCTGGCTCTGCCCTTGTTCATCATCCATTTGTAAACCCAATAATGATCATGGTTATTTAATTAGAAGTCCAAGAAGGACTTGATGGTAAGACGACCTTCTTAACGAGATTCACGATTGGGTGCTGGTGATAGATTTGGGCAAGGCTTGGCAGGGTTTTATGATTCCAGTAAAAAGGGTGCATCAGATTCATAGTTTTATCTTCGCTGAAGATTATGAGCTACCCCTTTGAAGTTTGAAGAAAAGCAAGCCTTTCCACTTGCTTTTGGTAATGTCAGCTCGGGAGGCTTCCCCTTTGAAAGACTGAAGCACCTTCAGAAACCATTGTTATCTTTAAGCATAAGCCATGGAGGTTGGTGATATCGACCAAAGTTCTCTACAACTATGGCCAAATACCACGATTTTGAGAAATTTGTAGCAAAAAAAAAAAAAAAACTGTTTTGGAACTAAATAAGGAAATACCACTTTTCTGGAACTCAGGTTTCAGAAACTTGAGTTCCAAATGGTACTTGAGTTTATGAAACTCGAGTTCCTCATCAGCTCCGCCCCCGTGGCACTGTTGTGTTGGAATTTGCGCGGTTAAAAAAAATAATGTGGTACTTAAGCTTGGTAAACTCGAGTTCCATGCAACACAGTACTCGAGTATACCAAGCTCGAGTACCTATTATAAAAAAATTTATGTTTGTGTTTATTTCTATGGTACTTGAGCTCACCAAGCTCGAGTACCTTGTAAGGAACTCGAGTTCCTTATAACTTTTTGGGGTAATCGACAAATAAACATAAATATAAACATATCAATAAGTAGCTTTTTTATGTTTTTATTTATTTAAATAGAAGCATTGTAAAATATAGAGATTTTAATTTTAAAATATGAATTAATTTCTACATTAATTAAAATTGTTCATTGTTTTCTCATAAAAATTGTTTACTGTTTTCTGCATAAACTATTTCTAGCATTCTGCATAAAATTATTTTATGTTCAGCATTATTTAAAAAATTGTTCACTCTCTTTTCTGCGTAAATTATTCTCTGTTCACTATTTAAAAAATTGTTTACTGTTTTCTCATAAAACACCTAGTGAAATCGTGTTTCCTAAATTTAAACGTCAAATCTGAATGCTTTTTCATGTTTGAATTTTACAATAATCAAATCTATTTTTCTGCATTGATAAAATCTATTTCTACATTAATAAAATTTGCTCTCTGCACATCATTTTTACTGTATATTCGAATCTACATACTACATTCATAAAATCTGTTTTCTGCATTAATTAAAATTGTTCATTGTTTTCTCATAAAAATTGTTCACTATTTTCTGCATAAACTATTTCTACGATTTTGCATAAAATTATTTTTGTTCAGCATTATTTAAAACATTGTTCACTCTCTTTTCTGCGTAAATTATTCTCTGTTCATTACATAAATTGTTCACTGTCACATAGATAGAATCATGGTAGAATTTGTAAAGTTTTTGAATTCCAGTCACCCTGATCATCATGGCTACTCTTATACCACTACTCAGCAAGAGCACAAAGGTGTACAAAAAAAAGTTTGTTTTATTATATATGCTTTAAATTTTAAAGATGATTTTCTTATAAAACATTTTAAAAGGACTTTACAAAAGGACATTGACGGAAAGGCTTTGGAATTACATCTTGTTAACACCAGTTCATTTATTGAAGCATCTGGTTCTCAACTCCCTGCAAGGAGGTTGGTGATTCAAGCTCCACAAAGACAGAATCGTAGTCTCCTAAAAGCTATCTTATGGGAACAAGCTTTTCAAAGCTCCACCCTAAGATTCAACAAAAAACAAGACTTGCCATTAGAACCTTACCCCCTGAAATCCCACAGAATATAGTAACCCATAAAGCCATAACAAGTTCTTATGATAGATGGATGTACCTTTTCAAAGTATTAGTATCTACAACATTTATCAAGAACAGAAGACATGACAGACGTCATATGTCTATCTCATAAACCTATATGGTATGAAAGTTTTGGAGAAGCAGACAAAGTTTATGAAGGAATAGGAGACAGATACAATCCCTATTTGGGATTACTTATCAATACAGAGACAGAAGATCCAGTAATTTGTGATACTTTATGGTTATCAGAAATGCTAGAAGTAGGGTTTATCAGCAAATTAATCATAACTTTTGGAATTCAGATTAGTTTATTTCCCAAAGTCAGCCAAGAAGTAGCCGCACAGATTGGAGGACTTAATTATATGAAGATCACTATCTGGAGTACCCTTCCAGCTTGGGATAGTAGTTATTATATGGAAGCTCGGTCAGCACACATTTTGGTTCTTATTCATGATTGGGGTTGTATCCTTAAATACAACTGGTATATAGGAGATAATTATTTATCACTTAATGATCCGGATGCTCTGTCTCAAGAATGGTCTAATTTCTTGGGTAATAAGATTTATGAGATGCAGAAAGAATTAGACAGAGGCTTCTACTTATATAGTTACACAAATAGGATAGCCGTATATGGTCCAATACCTTCAGTAAGAAGGCAATTTGGGAAAAGAAAGATTGTTAAGGATCCTAGAATGATGCAGATTGAAAGACAGACAAATAGATCACTATTCACTGGCAACAAATCACTATTCACTGGTGACAAATCACTATTTCTCTAGCGACAGATCACTATTCACCAGCACACGTGAATAGCTTCCAGACAAATCAAGATAGTCCAGATAGATACAGACAGATGTTCAAAAGTTACTACTATTTACTAGCATGCGTAAAAAGAGATTTGATAGATTACTAAGATCTGAAAGATTCCGAAACAGATGCAGACAGACTACTAATCATCAGTACTAATTTCCATACCACCGATAGATTTACTTGAGTTAAATTTATCTACTCAGGTTACTTTACCATGGTTCATTTCACCTATAAAACAAACGGACTATGAAGACAGAAGACAAGTTTCTAAGTTTCTAAGCTTTTAAGTTCCAAGTTTTAGAAAGCCTTTTGTAATAGCCTTCCCTCTCCCTCAGAAAGACTTTTGTACTCTCTCCCCCTCTTGTAATCTTGTAACCTTTCTCTTCAAATAGTTTTATTTTCAAGCTTGTATTAAAGACAACAGTTTGTTTTCAAGTTTATCAAAGACTGAAGTTTTTATTCAAGTAAGATTTTACTAGTTTCTGTTTTCATATTCCATACTCCATTTTAACCTTATTTTGAATATATCTATTTTTATATTTACTCTCTTTATTATCTATTTTATCATTGTTTATGCTTCCATATTACAGCTGTGCTCTCTCCTGAGTAGTCATTGGTATTAGAGCATCCAGATCATAAAACACCTAATGAACAACGAATAATTTATGAAGAAAATATAGTGAACAATTTTTCAAATAATACTAAATATAAAATAATTTTATGCAGAATGCTAAAAATAGTTTATGTAAAAATAGTGAACAATTTTTATGAGAAAACAGTGAACAATTTTAATTAATGCAGAAAATAGATTTTATGAATGCAGTAAGTAGATTTGAATATATAGTAAACATGATGTAGCACCAACTATGGCATGAGTAGTTTTTTGAAGGCATGTCACTAGCCCACTGCTGCAGCACCAACTGTAGTCATACGAACCACATGCGCCAACAGACGCCACTGTTACACAGACCACTATGGAGGGAAATGGGTTGGAAAGAAGAGAGATTTCCTTAATATGCCAATATACACGTACGAGAGTCTTGGAAGCGTCGGACACATCATGGTCGACAAACCTACAAAACTAAGTACAGATACCATCGTATTGAGTTCACTGTAGCAAAACCACCATGGTCAACCCTATACGAGAAAATGTGTGAGTTGGAGGTGTATTGCCGATGGCATGGGTTACATGTTCCTAAGGCATGCTCAGCTGAGTTACCTAGAAATGAACCTGCCAACATACTTGCTCGTCTTGAACAAGAGAACAATCAAATACAAAGACGATTAGACCGTTTTCATGCAATCCATAAAGCTAGGAAGCATCTAAAGGGGAAGGCGCAAGAGCGAGCCATCAAATCTATCAATGAAGTTATTGCATAAGATGATGACAGAGATATTTCAGACTTCTCAGATTCAAGTAATGATGATTTTCGAAAATGTCTACCTACAAACATTAGACATTGTTGTTAATGTCCACCATTGCTACATTGATGTTCGTAGTGCTGCATGTGCTGCTCAACGATTTGGTACGTTCTTTGATTTTCCATTGAGCTTACACAATTTTGTTCATTCAATGATTTCGGATGATCAATACATTAGTACATAGTTTTACATTTAATTTTCACGATTTTGTACATTTAACGAATCCAAACTTTTCAACAAATTCAAACTATCTGTACATCTAATTTACACAATTTTATTTTGTACTTTCAAGATTTTATACATTCAACGAATAAATTTTGTTTTTTACAAATTCGAATGATCTGTACATCTAATGTACACAATTTTCTCTTGAATTTTCACGATTTTGTACTTTTAACGAAATTTGATAGGCCAAAAAGGTATTGACCCCTAGTAATTAATTAATTGATTAATTAGCCAAATTTATTAATTAATCAAACTAACATGCTAAGCGCATGGTAACACAAACAAATCAGCAATTAAACCAAGTTCAGTGGAAATTAAATTGACACGGTGATTTGTTTTCGAATGGGGAAAGCTAACACGGCAAAAACCCCACCGGGTGATTTTAAGGTCACCACTCCTGAAAAAACAGTGAAAAATTTTTATGAGAAAAAATGAAAAGCTTTAATTAATGCAGAAAGCAGATTTTATGAATGCAGTAAGTAGATTCGAATATAAAGTAAACATGATGTGTAAAGAGCAAATTTTATTAATGTAGAAATAGATTTTATCAATGCAAAAAACAAATTCGATTATTGTGAAATTTAAGCATGAAAAATCATTCAGATTTCGCGTTTAAATTTATAAAACACGATTTCAGTAGGTGTTTTATGAGAAAACAATGAACAGAAAATAATTTACGCAGGAAAGAGAGTGAACAATTTTTTAAATAATGCTGAACAGAAAATAATTTTATGCAAAATCGTAGAAATAGTTTATGCAGAAAACGGTGAACAATTTTTATGAGAAAACAATGAACAGTTTTAATTAATGCAGAAAACAGATTTTATGAATGTAATAAGCAGATTCTAATATATAGTAAACATGATGTGTAGAGAGCAAATTTTATTAATGTAGAAATAGATTTTATCAATGCAGAAAAATAGATTCGATTATTGTGAAATTCAAACATGAAAAAACATTCAGATATGACGTTTAAATTTAGAAAACACGATTTCACTAAGTGTTTTATGAGAAAACAGTTCACAATTTTTTAAATAGTGAACAGAGAATAATTTACACAGAAAAGAGAATGAACAATTTTTTAAATATTGCTGAACATAAAATAATTTTATGCAGAATGCTAGCAATAGTTTATGTAGAAAACAGTAAAAAAAATTTATGAGAAAACAATGAACAATTTTAATTAATGTAGAAATTAATTCATATTTTGAAATTAAAATCTCTATATTTTACAATGCTTCTATTTAAATAAATAAAAACATAAAAAGCTACTTATTGTTATGTTTATGTTTATTTTTCGATTACCCCCAAAAAAAGGCTATAAGGAACTCGAGTTTACTAAACTCGAGTTCCTTACAAAGTACTCGAGCTTCGTAAGCTCGAGTACCATAGAAATAACATAAACATAAAATGTTTTATAATAGGTAATCGAGCCTGGTATACTCGAGTACTGTGTTGCATGGAACTCGAGTTTACCAAGCTTGAGTACCACATTATTTTTTTTAATCGCACAAATTCCAGCTTAGCAGTGCCACGATGGCAGAACTGATGAGGAACTCAAGTTTCATAAACTCGTGTACCATTTGGAACTCGAGTTTCTAAAACTCGAGTTCCAGAAAGTGGTATTTCCCTATTTAGTTCCGAAACAGTGTTTTTTTGCTACAAATTTTTGAAAATCGTGGTATTTGGCCATTTTGGCCGCCAAAGTTAAATATTAATTAATATAATGTCCTAAAGTACAAACCATTTTTTTAAACTATCCCCATTTTACATAAAATTTATATTCCACTCTTTATTTTTTTTATACATCCAATTCAAATATTCATCATATTTTAAGATATTAAACAAAGGAGATAGAGGAACTTTAATGTTTTAAAAAACAAGTTTTACAAAACGTTACAATGCTCTCCAAAGTTGAGCACAATAGGTTTTACAAAAATTTGAATATTGTTAAAGAATCATATATGTTGACATTTTTGGTAATTTTTTCATTGTAGTACTCAATTTGGCTGAAAAAAAATATGTAGTGAAGAATCAGATGCCAATGCTAAAAGTTAACTATCAAAATTGTACAAAGTGTACATAATTTCAATGGAAATTGCACCTTCTACCCCCCATTTATCATGGGATTGGCAAGTAAGATCCTAGTTTTTGGGTTAGAATATATATATATATATATATCTGTACCTTTTATTAAGGAAATTGCTAGATCTATAAACTATTTTACAAACATTTTTACGTTGCTGATGTGATGAGTGATTATTACTAAGTAAAAATGTGACGTTAGTAGTGGGTATAGATGATAAATAATAAGAATTTACCATATTAACTCTTTGTAAAAATGTTGTAAAATAATTTATGTCTGTGATATTGCTCTTTTGTTAATAGTCAGTGCAAATTAATAAGTTTGGGCCAGTATTAAGACATAACGGATAAATCAACAACAAAGAAATTACCACCAAGTAGTATGTTAAGGTGGGTTCAAGTTGGTTAAATTGGTAAACTCTCTTATTGTTAAATAAGAGACTTAGATTTAGATCCTATGCATACCCAGATATGACTATTGCGCTTGAGAGGTATTTGGGCTTACAATCTATTTGTATGGTCCTTTGGATTTCCTACAATGGGTGATGCTATGCTTGGCAAACACGGTGCCCCCATTTCCCTTGTTATCCCAATTACTCTCCCTTTTCTTCCAGGATTATCTCTTACTCCAATCTTCCCTCTTTGGATTTGCCAACCCCTACTACTGAAGCTTCCCTACCTATTTATAGCCAAAGTTAGTGGAATGGTCACGATCATTCTCCTGGTGGGTGGAGGGAGAGGTCCAATACTGTATCTCCTAAGTGGAGTCTTAACTATGAGTGGGAGAGGGAGGCAGTGGCATTGGAACTAGTTCCACCGCTGAACCTGATGCTCAGCAGGGGCACTCCCTAGGCAACGGAGTGGAGGCCCAATACCATCTCATTTAAGTGGATATTAGGTGATGGATGGGAGAAGGTGATAGTGGCGTCAGAACCTGCTTCGCCAGTAGGCTTTACGCTCGGCAAGGCATCCCCTAAGTGATGTCACGCATTCCGAGCTCAACTTGCTCGGATGACGTATTTGTCGTAGGGGGCGCGACTTCATGCCTGCCGGTCATTCCATAAATGTTTTTAAACGTGATCAGTGCAAGCCTCTTATACATGTTATTACCTCCCCGGGACTCTAAGTGGGCTTGAAGGAGGGAGACACCCGTACAATAGCCCCCTCTTGATTCATGTGCCACTTCAGGTGATGAATCAAGGAGCCCGATCAGGTCATGATGGCTTCTCGTGAACGTACTCTCCCTATACGCGGCCAGGGCAATCGTCAGAGTAGATTTCTCAAAAACGGTGTCGTGTGAGGTCGTCACATCAGTGATTAAGATTAGGTGGCTGGTGAACCGTCCGACGGTTCGTAAATCGTGCCCACGCTTGTGGGGAGGTTACCCAAAAGGAATTTAGGGGGGGGGGTTTCCTGCTCCTCGCCTCATTAAATGAACCAAAGTCCTATAAATAGCCCATTCTGGGCACTCGTTTCATTTTTCACGCTCCTCAAACACTTGATTTCTCTTCTGCTGAGCATTCCTCTTCTGTGCAAAAAAACTCTTCCTCAATTCTTCACTCCCTAGAGCCTAACGTAAGTTTTCTCTGCTTTCTATCCTTTTCGATTCTTGTCTATTTCATACTTTAGGAATGAGATTTTCTCTACCTTGGCTAGTTTTAGAGAGACCTTTGGTGTCCTAGGGGATGTCGACATTGCGTACTACAATGAGGGCAGCATCGAGCTTGAGAGGGCGGCCAACCTAAGCTCCGCCTTCTTTTAGTTGATGTCCATCCTTGAGGGTGGGGTAAGATTTCCTGTAGACCCCCTCATCATAGGCACCCTAGGATTCTATGGGCTTTGTCCCGACCAATTTCCCCCTAATTTTTATAGAGTTGTTAGCTGTGTTAGCTGGCTGAACCAGATGTTCGGGCTGCAATTGAACCACCATGATATCAATTTCATGTAAAAACTGTGTGGTAATTTTACCACTGACTACTATTTAAAGACTAGAGATATGCGAGTCCGGCTTATCTCTTGTCTGCCTGCCTCCAACAGAAACTCAGCTGGAGAATTTGTTCGGGTACGTGGTAACTAGCTCGCCAATGAGCTACATTGCCTGCTTTCGCCGTGTGCAGTTGGTCGGTACCAAGAGTCTTGCCTGGTCCGATTTTGTACTTTTTATTTGTGAGTCTAACTAATCATTTTACCCTCGAATTTGTTGCAAAGTCAAAAAGGTTCCTGCTGGATTCTCGAGTGATACACGCGCGAGATCTCAACTTTGTCCTCAAGTTGGAGATTTTCGTGCACAAGGACGGGCAACTTCAGGCATCTCACTTGATCCTCAGAGTTAACCCTGTGTACACCACTTGGCAAAACTTCAACTAGGTGCTTTTGGTAGACAGCCTGCTTTCGTTGTACATAGACGTTCGATACAACAAATTCCTTCTGTCCACGCTTACTACTGGTGGAGTGCAACACCTTTGCCCCCACTATACCACCGCATACGACATTGCTCCAGTAAGGGACCGGTCTATCGAGCGAGTATCCCAAAGCCGGAGAAGACACGAAGCCATCGAACAGCCTGAGAACATTGCCCCAATAGCCGAGGAAGGAGATGCAAATCCAATCGGTACCTCGGGCGTTGACTCCAGCCACGCAGAAAGGATGGTGAAGCAGAGGGGGATGACGCTTTCTCAGTTCATACCTGGTGCCAGTTCCATGGCTCAACCTCAAGCTCCCCAAGGGACTGTCCCAGCTATTCTTGTCGACGAAACAAGAAAAAGGAAGTGAGCTGTTGATAAGAATGCTCCTGTCTCGGGTGACGCCCTAACCAAGACCCCGCCCCACGCCAGGGGTGGATCTAGAATCCAAGAGACGCCGGCCGTTACCCCACTGGCAGCTCAAGTTGCCACCGCTGTGGTGTCTTCCTCTCAACCCTAGGTTGGCTGGCAGGCCGACTTTCAGTTGGGTGATAGGCCTTTGCCGGGTATTGCCAACGTTCGGCTATGGGACAAGGGTGAAGGAGGTGAATAGCCCAAAGCTTGGTGCAAGGCCTCTTGCTGCCTGAGGATGTCCACTATTTCTCGGAGGGCGACGATGAGACGCTTGCTAGACGGCTACAATGGCACACCATTGCTGTAATCTCTTGTCCCATTCATTACCTACGTTGTAACAGTTAGCTTTTCTCCTTTTTTCCTCATTTTGTTACTATTCTGTTTCCAGGCTACACAGTTGACTGGTGTTATGGATGGGAGGCTAAAGGATGCGACTGAGGCCATTGAGCGGGAGAAGGAGCTGAAGGCCGTTGTTGAGGCTACTGCCGTGGAGAAAGAGGAGGCAGCCATGGCATTTAAGAGGAAAGCCATTGATGCCGAGAAAGCTCGGTGAAATACCGAAGGCAAGCTATCCTTCTTGGAGACGAAACTAGCTGAGACAAAACTTAGGTTAGCAAAGGCAGGTAGCCTGAACCTTACCAACGTCGATTAGATTACAGACTTGAAGGAATTCCTAGAAGCTTGCGAGGACAAGTGGTATAATGTGGGTTTCTTGGAGGCTGAAAAATCTTTAGAACCGATCGTTCACCAGGCTCGGTGCCACGGATTCGAGGAGGGGTGGTTTGCTGCCTTGAAGGCGATGGGGGTGCTCGAGGACTCCCCACTGTGGAATTCAGCTCCGATCCCCTACCCGGCCCCTCCACCCGTTCAGAGTCAAGCAGATGCTACGGACAAGGAAGATACTTTGAGCATAAGGGATCTTGCGCGAGAAATTGATGCTTATGTGGAAGCTGCTGATGCAAAGGTCACAAGCAACATCCGTACAGGGGTCAAGATAGCTCTAGGTTAGACCTCCCAAATAGTTATGCCGGGGAATGACGGGTCTGGGCAACCTCCCCTCTCGCAACATCCTTCTGACCCAATCGTTTAACAGTTTGGTTTTTCTTTTCTTTTCTGTGGGTTTGACGAGCTCGCATCGCCAGGCTGTGGCGGTGGAACAATTTCTTTCTTTTTTGTTGGTTTGACGAGCCCACGTCGTCGGGCTGTGGTGGCGGAACAATTCTTTACCTTTGGCTTTTAATTAATGTCGTTTAGATAAAATTTGTGCTTTTTTACTGTTGCTTGTTTGACAACTGTTGATTTTATGAGATCAGGGTCAGCCTGCTCATCATACCTTACTTTCTCATTACCGAGGGCCGGGAGCAGCCTTTCTGCCCTTAAGGTACCTCGGCTTAGGACTTTAGTTGTTTTACCTGAGGATTAGTGTATGTTGTTAGGAAGAAATGATGTCCTAGAGTTTCCACTCGTTCGGTGATAGGGATCGAATCGAGTAAAGGCTTCTATCCATGGAGTACCATTTAAGGTTTCTACCTGCTCGGTGATAGGAATCATACCGAGGGTATGTTTCTGTCCTTAGGGTATAATTAAAGGTTTCAACCAGCTCGGCGATGGTAATCAAACCAAGGATAGGTTTCTGTCCTGTGAGTGTAATTTAAGGTTTCCACTTGTTCGTTGATAGGGATCGAACCGAGGATAGGTTTCTGTCCTTAGAAAGTAATTAAAGGTTTTCACCTGCTCGGTGATAGGAATCGAACTGAGGATAGATTTCTGTCCTTAGAGTGTAATTTAAGGTTTCCACCTGCTTGGTGATAGAAATCGAACTGATGATAGGTTTCTATCCTTAGAGTGTAATTTAAGGTTTCCACCTGTTCAGTGATAGGGATCAAACTGAGGATAGGTTTCTGTCCTTAACGTGAATGAGATGTCTTCACATTCACGATTATCTATATCTATTTCCCTATAATAACAACTTAAAAGTAATGGGATCATATGCACCTGCATGAGTAAATTCTGTCATATTAAATATGTGATAATGCGAAACTCCATCAATTTTATACATTTGGAAAAGAGCCGGTCAGTGATAGAACTTTTTCAAGTTGTGAACATTCCATGGCCAGCAAATGGGTTTTTCCTCCAAGTCTTCTAAGTAGTACGCCCCCACACCAACGATAGCGGTTACCCGGTAGGGCCCTTCCCAGGATGGAGCTAGTTTCCCCGCATTAACGTCTCGTGTGTTCCCTACGACCTTGCGAAGTACCAGATCCCCAGCTGTAAACTCCCATTTCCTCACACTCCTGTTGTATCTCTAGGCGAGCTTTTGCTGATACTCTGCTAGTTGAATGGTGGTTGCTTTTTGGTGTTCCTCTAGCAAGTTCAACTGCTTTGCCATTAGCTTTTCGTTCTCGTTCGGAGCAAATCCCGCGACTCAGGTGCTACACAGGCTCACTTTAGTAAGGATGACAGCCTCTGCCCTGTAGGTTAGAGAAAATGGTGTTTCCCCCGTGGACCTTCTGGGCGTTGTTCGGTATGCCCATGGGATGCTTGGCAATTCCTCGGCCCGTCTTCCCTTGGCGCCCTCCAGCCTTTTCTTCAATCCGCTCACGATGGCCTTATTGGTTGCTTTTGCCTGATCGTTACTCTGTAGATATGCTGGGGTGGAATATCGGTTTCGGATACCGAGGTTATTGCAGAATTCCCAGAATGCCCTGTTGCCGAACTGTAGACCATTGTCCGAGACAAGAGTCTTCGGCATGCCAAATCTTGTTACAATGTTCCTCCATACAAACCTCTTGACATCAACATCTCAGATGTTCGCAAGCGCCTCTGCTTCTGCCCACTTCGTGAAGTAGTCTACAGCCATTAGCACAAACCTCTGGTTGCCCGGTGCTCGGGGGAATGGCCCAACTATGTCTAGCCCCCAGTGGAAAAATGGCCACGGCTGCTAATTGGGTTTAAGTTCCTGGCTGGCTGGTAGATCATCGGTGCGTGTACTTGACACTGCTCGCACCTCTGGGCATGCTCAGTCGCATCTTTCCTCATCTGTGGCCACCAAAACCCTTGAGTCATTGCTCGGTGAGCCAATGACTGCCCCCCTACGTGGCTACCGCATACACCTCGTGCAGCTCAGTCAAAAGCTCTTCGGTCCGATTGGGATGAAGACACTGCAAGTACGGCCCTTCGAATGATCTTCGGTACAACTTCCTATCGGCAAACAATACCGAGAAGCGACTCGTCGTATTCTGGCTGCTTCTTTCTTATCCCCTAGGGCTCAACCCTCTGCAAGAAACTCGATGATAGGGTCCATCCAGCAACTCTCGGTTGTGGTGATCTGCGTGACTGGCATCCTGGTGGTAATACTTGGTTTCGGCACTAATTCCACCCTGATCAACTGGGGTACCATGTCAGCTATCTACGATGCGAGTGTTGCTAAAGAATCGGTATGCCGATTCTGTCCTCGGGCTATCCGCTTAATCTTGATGTTTAAAAAATTACCTAAGGTCCGCTTTACTAGCAGCGGATATTCAATCATCCAGGCATCTTTGGCCTCGAAGCCCCCTAGCACCTGGTTAACTACTAGGAGAGAATTCTAGTAAACTTCCACTTCTTTGGCCCCTAAATCCATGACAACTCTCAGCCCGGCGAGCAGAGCCTCATATTCGGCCTCATTATTAGAAGCCCTGAAGCCTAACCTAAATGAGTGTTCTAGCCTTAACCCCTTTAGGGTGATAATCACAATTCCAGCCCCAGCTCCCACCGCATTGGATGCGCCATCCACAAATACTTTCCATGGCTTGACCTCCGCAAGGCAAACTACACCCGTACTCCTTGGCGAGAACTCGACGATAAAATCTACAAGTACTTGCCCCTTCACCAAGTTCCTCGGCTTGTATTTGATGTCAAAAGAACCTAGCCTAGTCCCCCATTTAGCTATCCTCCCTATAAAGTCAGATCTTCTCAATAAAGACTGCAGTGGATACTCAGTCAAGACATGCACGGTGTGAGCCTGAAAGTAATGGGGCAGTTTTCAGCTGGAGTGCATGAGTGCCAGCACTAGTTTCTCTAGTGGTAAATACCTGGTCTTGGCATCACCTAACGTCTTGCTGATGTAATAAAATGGGAGTTGTACACCACTATCCCTCAATAGTACGGTGTTAACTGCGTGTTCGGACACCGAGAGGTACATATACAGGTCTTCTCCTAGTTCTGGGGCTACCAATGTTGGTGCCCGCCCAAGGTAGTCCTTAAGATCTTGGAAAGCTCTGTCGCACTCCTCGTTCCATTGAAACCCCTTCCACCGGTTCAAAAGTTGATAAAATGGTTGGCACCGATCGACAAACTTGGAAATAAATCGGTTGAAAGTAGCCAGCATACCGGTCAGTTTCTGTACTTCCTTCGGATTGCTCAGTGGTTTGAGTCACATCACAACTTCGATCTGATCGGGGTTAACCTCGATCCCCCGTTTAGTAATCAAATAACCCAAGAACTTGTCGGACCCTACTCTAAAATCACACTTCTCGGCGTTGAGGCATAGCTGGTGTCTCTAGAGTATCTCGAACACCTCTTTAAGGTTTTCAATGTGCTGCCCTTCTTGCTTGCTTTTTATCACCATGTCGTCAATGTATACCTCAACTGTATGTCCAATCTTATCCCGAAACATCCTGTCATCATTCGTTGATAAGTGGCTCCCGCGTTCTTCAATCCGAATGGCATCACGGTGTAGTGATAGTTAGCATCGGGTGTTATGAATGCTGTTTTCTCCTAGTCCTCGGTGGCTAAGGCAATTTGGTGGTAACCCTGGAAAGCATCGAGGAAGCTCATCCACGGGTGCCCGCACGTGGCGTCCGTTAGTTGATCAATCTTTGGCATCTGGAACGGATCCTATGGGCAGGCTCGGTTTAGGTCAGTGAAATTGACATAAACCCTTCACTTGTCGGACTTCTTCTTCACGACCACTGTGTTTGCAAGCCACTCTTGCAAGGCCCATGTAAGAGCACAACAGGTCTTTTCTAGAACCGTATACCTTGTCTCATAATCAGTGAACTTCTTGCTGAGATAGTATATGGCTCTTTCCTTCCTACCCGTTTCATCGTGTTGACCAAGGACACAACTCATGGATGCTTCCATTACTGACAGCTACATTAGCATAGGTCGACCAGGCGTTAGCGGTACCAGGATGGGAGGATTTCGTAGATATTTCTTCACACTTTGTCAAATGCCTTTTGGCAATCCTCGTTCCTTCTTTCTATCTTTTATAAAAATAAAAAAAATCATAAGAGAAGCAAGGTACATAGAAGGTTGGGAAGTAGTACGCTCGGTTCACCAGGTTCTACCACTGCGGGGCCAAATCATACTCAAAAGAAGAGTTTGATCCTGGCTCAGAAGGAACGCTAGCTATATGCTTAACACATGCAAGTCGAACGTTGTTTTCGGGGAGCTAGGCAGAAGGAAAATAGGCTCCTAGCTAAAGGTAGCTTGTCTCGCCTAGGAGGTGAGAACAGTTGAGAACAAAGTGGCGACGCCCTTGCCTTCTGCCTTTCCGACTACAAGCAGGGAACAAATCCCTTCTTAGCCTTCCTTTAGTTGACAACAAGTGGCACTTTAAGCATTAGTTGCTATAGTACGATTGTTTGTAGGTTGACTGACTCCCCTCTTTCCCAAACTCATCCTCAAAAAGAAATCTGCTTTCATCAAAAGTTGGAACATAACGGACAACATAGCCTTAGCCCATGACCTTGCGCATCTAATGAAACTCAAGTTTGGCTGTAAGGCTCAGCCTGTGTTAAAGTTGACGTTTCTCAAGCTTTGAACAACCTGAAATGTAATTTTCTTCTTAAGACCCTAGCCAAGATGGGCTTCTCCTCAGAATGGATTGAGCGGGTCCAGCAGTGTGTTTGCACATCGAGAGGTTCGGTCCTGCTGATAAATCGTGAACCCTGTGGCTTCTTTTCCCCAGAATGTGGCGCCATAGGGGGATCAAGTCACAGGTCTAGTAGATGGGGATACCCTATATTCTATTCGGAAAGAGAGAGCCTTCATCAAGTACATCTATCAATCATCTGGTCTTGAATCTCTTGTCGTGCAATCAGATATCGAGTGCCCGTCACCCAGAGGGATTGATTGCCCAGAAATTGATCGATTGCCCACAGACCCATAGTGAACGTGTGAGTGTGGGATAGCAGCACCCGAGCCCGAGAGAGGGAGAGGGCGACAGAGGGATTGATTTCCTAGATGGATCGGTGAGCCCCGCTTGAAGTCTGCGAAAAGGGATTCAACAAGATCTGGCAAGATCATCTTTTCCATTTGGACAAAGAGCGAGGCACTGAACTGATCTGCTGCTTGAACTGATCCTGCTACTGCTCCTAAGGATTTGCCTCCATAGTCTACTACTCTAGCGAAAGCGATAGCCAGTGCGGTGGGTGGATATGGTTCCATAGAGGCGACCGAAGGCGAGAGGCCGATCGAAAGAGCTCCCTCTCGAACTGGAAGGGATGCTATTGAGCGAGGTGGTGACTCTCAAGATGAAAGAAAAAATCACCCTCCCAAATATCTCCCCCTTTAGAGTATCACTAATGTCGTTCTCTGGTTATACTCCTAGCAGTATAACTGGAGGGATACTTCTGTACTTTTTTGGCTGGGTTGTGGCACTAGTAAATCCCTTGAATAGACTTCTCTTTTATTGTAAAGAGGGGCTATTCAATGCCGTTCTACTGGCGGTATCTATTCAGACTCAGTTGACTGAAAACCTCTCATAGTTATAGGAAAGTCATAAAAGGAAACAGAGTGTCCAGGTAGAGACACCTCATTCAAGCAGACAAGAAAGAACGTTTCCTTTATGACCCCCGCCTCTCTAAGCTTCCCAACCTCCTGCCTGACGGCCTCCGCGTGCTCCTTTGCAGACCTCTTTGGTTTCTGCTTCTTAAGAGGGCATAAAAGGTCCACATTTAGCTTGTGAACTATAAACTCGGGGTTGACCCCGGGCACCTCATATGGGCTTTAAGCGAACATATCCACGTTTCATATAAAAATAAGTAGCAACTCCACCCTATCCCTGTCATTAAGGCCTGCCCCTATCAGGAAACTCCTTTCGCCTCCTGACAGGATTTTCACTCACCAAATCCTCGGCGACGTCAATCCCCTCCACTTGGGGCTGCAGTAATTGCTATAAGGGAGCCTTCTCAGTTGACTCCTCCTGCTTGGTTTGTTCGTAGGTTGTGGCCATCATGCATTGTTTGGCTACCTGTTGATCACCCCATATCACTACAATCCTATCTTTGGTTTGAAACTTGAATTTGATGTGCAATGTGTACGGTAGAGCTCCCATGTCATGAATCCACGGCCTTTCGAGGATTTTTGTATACGATGAGAAAGAAGCGACCACTATGAATGTCACAATCACCTCCTTACCCCTCATGCTGACCGGTAGTGAAATCTACCCTTCTGGTGTCACCAGATGCCCATCAAACCCTATCAACAGCATATCATATTTGGACAAATCCTCCTTTTTCAGGCCGAGCCCCCTGTACAGGTCCGGGTACATTACATCTGCGCCACTTCCCTGGTCTATCATTACTCTCTTTACTAGGAAATTCCTCACGCAGGCCATGACTGCTAAAGCATCGTGGTGCGGTTGAGTGGTGCCTTCCTAGTCGTCTTCGTCAAACACTATGGGTTGTCTGGTGTACCTCGGCTTCTTCCTCGGGGATTGCTCACCTGCGTAACCTTTTGCTGATACCACGGGCCAATACCCCCTTCGTCGTGGGTGTTCGAATGCCCCTCGGTACTGCATGGATGACCTCTATTATTCCTAGAGGGGGTGGGAGAGGGCTTCGACGCTGTCGACCCTCTTGCCCGGTCTCCGTTAGAAATTTCTTCAAATGTCTTGCCTTCACCAACTACTCCAGGTGATCCCTCAATACCCTGCATTGCTCGGTGGTGTGCCTATTATTATTTTGGCAGGTGCAATACAAATTCTGGTTTCCTCTTGATGGGTCGCTCGCCATCTTGTTCGGCTGCTTAAAATACGACTCATTTTTTTTATCTTCTCAACGATCTCGTGCACGGCCTCCTTGAACACCACATTGACTCCCCCAATCACTGTACTGGGCTCTTGAATTCTTAAATCCTTCCTGTGTTTGGGGTTGAAGCCAGTATTCTGCGGGTAATTGATGATTGGGGCCTTTCTCTTGGTCTGCAGCCGATCATCTTCTTAGCGTTTTTACTTCTCGATCCGCCTTATCAACTGCCTCATGTCCTCGGGAGGCCTCAGGGTCAACGATTCCCTCAGCCCAGACTCTTCGGGTAACCCCATCCGGAAGGTGCTCCCTGCGATCTTTTCATTGCCCCCACCGATCTCGTTGTACAACTCCCAGTATCGATTAGCATAGTTATGAAAGGTCTTCCCAGCCACCATTTTCATTGATAGTAGTGCGTCCATGGGCTGCAGAACCCGGCTACAAGTCATGAACCGCACTCTAAACTCCTGGATCAGTTCCGAGAAACTATGGACCAAACCTTTCTTCAACCCGTTGAACCACCTCAAAGTAGTAAGGCCGAGGCTCGAGGGGAAAACCTTGCACATCAATGCGTCATTATGAGCGTGTAAAGACATTATTTGAATATAGTGGCTTACATATTCCATCGGGTCTGTCTTTCCAGTGTAAGAATTGAACGGCGGCTGTGTGAACCTGCTCGACATAGGCGCATTCTCAATGTCTCTCAAGAATGCAAATCAGGCAGCTTGGCACAATGCGCAGCTCATGGCATCCATGGCGACATTTCGAGGCTTTCCCTCATCCAGAGAAGTCAATTCACGGTCTGTGTACTCTCGCGAATGGTCGCGGTGTCGACGAGATCCTGATCGATGAGACCTTTCTGCACGGTGATTCCCTACACTTGCTGATCTTTCCCTATGCTCTTCACGGTCCCTTCTCCTGCATCTTCCCCATGCTTGAAATTCCAAATCCCTCACCACCCTACGTAGGCGCTTGAGCTCTTGGTCCCTCAGCTCAAGCTCCTGGTCTTTTCTGTCGAGGAGGTTGCAGCCCGAGGCATCAGACATTGTCCGAAGGGTTTGGTATGGCCCTTCTCCGGGCCCAGATTCGTTTGCCTCCTCATGTCTTCGGTCCTCTTGCCTCTTTTGCCTCCTCTCTCGCCAAGTAGGACCCCGTGACGACCCTCTAGAGTCGCTCTCTGCATGGCTCCCCTGTCTACTTCCAGACATTCTCCTGTGCGTGCCTAGATAGTACCACAACTACATAGGAGATTCCCATAGACAACGCCAATTGTGTGTACCCAGATACGACTATTGGGCCTGAGAGGTATTTGGGCTCACAATTTATTTGTATGGTGGGCTTTTGGATTTCCTACAACGGGTGGTGCTATGCTCGGCAAACATGGTGCCCCCGTTTCCCTTATTATCCCAATCACTCTCCCTCTTCTTCCAGGATGATCTCTTACTCCAATCTTCCCTCTTCGGATTTGCCAACCCCTGCTACTGAAGCTTCCCTGCCTATTTATAGCCAAAGTTAGTGGAATGGTCACTATCATTCTCCTAGTGGGTGGAGGGAGAGGTCTAATACTGTATCTCCTAAGTGGAGTCTTAACTATGATTGGGAGAGGGAGGCAGTGGTATTGGAACTAGTTCCACTGCTGAACCTAATACTTGGTAGGGGCACTCCCTAGGCAACGGAGTGGAGGTCCAATACCATCTCATTTAAGTGGATATTTGGTGATGGGTGGGAGAAGGTGACAGTGGCGTCAGAACCTGCTTTGCCAGTAGGCTTTACGCTTGGCAGGGCATCCCCTAAGTGATGTCGCACATTCCGAGCTCAACTTGCTTGGATGACGTATTTGTCGGAGGGGGCGTGACTTCATGCCTGCCGGTCATTCTGTAAATGTTTTTAAACGTGATTGGTGCAAGCCTCTCATACGTGTGTTATTACCTCTCTAGGCCTCTAAGTGGGCTTGAAGGAGGGAGACGCCCGTATAGATCCCACATACAAAAGATAAAAAATGAAATTAATTGATGTCTTAATTTGATAATAAAAAACAATCACCATAAAGCGAACACCATAAATATTAAATCCATTGTATCTATATTAAAAAAGAAAAATGTTAATGAGTTTGGGTAAAAATTTCCACCCCTAATTATGAGCGTGACTTACTTTAGTTCACGCCATCTATGTAAATTGGGGGTCTACGTAGCATACTACCCTGTTTCGTTAGTAGAATTTTTTGTCCTTTCTATTTTTCAAGTCTCTCATAAGTTGGGGTTTAGAGGGACTTAAAGGCTCCTTTCCCTTCTCAACAACTGGGCGTGTTCTGGGTGGTAATCCAGTTGTTAAATTCGTCAACACCTTTTTCATGACTTGTAGTTTTTCTCCTTATCTTAATAGGATTAAAATGGTACTCATACGTAAGTCAATAACCTTGAAATTATTTCGAGGTTTCTGACCTACCATCCTTTGCAATGCATTATACAAAGTTCTTTCAAAATTACGAGGGAACCGGTTTAAATATTTTTTGGATGATATTATTCACCCTTGTCAATCATGATTTGTACCTGAAGGGAGGGCTACAGATTTGCTGGTTAGGAAATGATCCATTTGATAAAAGAATACGTAAGGGCGATACAGGAATTTTTTCCTGTAAAAATGGACTTTGGATAAAGCTTAAGATAGACTTGAATGGTCCTTTTGTGAGAATTGAGACCTGAGGGGCCGCTAATTTCTCTCTCAACTTTGTATGGATGAGCTTGTTTTTACTTGATCAAGAGGAGATCAGGAGATGAGGAGAATATACAACTTTTTAATGTATCACATTTTTTAAATTAAGTATGAATATACTTGTATATTATAGACTAAATATGCTAAACAAGCATATGAAAATAAATTTGATCCAAATGCACGTCTATATCTATATAATACTAAAAGCTGAAGCGTAACATTTAATATTGTTGCACTCACGTTGAGCCACATCAGCAGTCATGTCGTTTCCATCTCTTTTACATAGATTTTAAAATAGTTTTTGACAATTTTAAAATTCTAATAAATATAAAATATTTTCCAGCCCTATCTCTACCATAAATCCCAATTCTTATAAATTTAATTCCACCATAAAGCCCAAATCCAAAACCTTTTCAACTAGAACCCTTTCTGAAACTCTGTTTTCACGGTTACAACTTTTTATTTTTCTTTTCCTTTTGTTGCACAATTTTAGATTCCTCTCACCCCATGGTCTGTTTTAGTTTCACCGTTTCATATTTTGTTCCTTCCCCTTCCCCACCTTCTGTTCTACGGTTTCACACTTATTTCACGCCAGCCTCTCTCCCTTCTAATGGGTAGCCTCTCTATCTCCCTTCCTTCCTGTCTTACTCTCCTCACAGTATATAAATATTGACAGAAATTGGATGATTCAGTTGAGGTATTTATAAATCCCAGTTTCTTTTGTGATTTGTTCTTTTGCTTGATTTTTTTTTCCTTTTACTTTCTAAATGGTTTTGCTTAGGGTGTTGAATTTTTATTGGTGGGTTTTGTAATTGGAGCTCTACCTCTTTTGGGTCTGTTCATTTTGAGTTTTCTGATTGGGTCTTATCCTGTGAAAATTTTCTACTTATTGTTGGGTATTGTACATGGCAAATGAAGTGCATCTGTTTTTGGTAAAAAAAAATTGAAGCTGGAAGAGGAAAGCATGGTGGAGAAAAGAAATTGGATTGCTTTTATCCATGACTGATTAAAAGAAGGAACAAATATGGAGGTGATAAATATGTTCACAACCAGTGTAGTTTTGACCATGTTAATTTCCTCTCAAATGTTTTTTTTCTTTTTCTTTTATGATTTGATAGATAACAGTAACTCAGCAAAGATTGGTATATTGCTGGGTTCGTGTTGACTGGTATATTGCTTATTACTATTTTTTAATGAGAAAGGGGCTGCTCATTGTTGTTTGAAATTTTCTTTGTGATTTTATATTTCCGAAAGTGATCTACCTACGGGTTCCCACTCTATCCTCTACTTAATTGATCTTATATTTTCCCCTGTATTGATTGGTTCTTGTGATTGATTTAATATTATTATAGAGTGAATTGGTGAATTTACTTAGCATAACAATGCTTTTGTTAGATTTTTATTCAACGGGCCAACCGTCTTCATAGATAATTTATAATAAATTTGCTTCAACGGAACTCCAAAAGTTGCTTACAAATTTAGATGTTATTTAAAGTAGAATTAAAAGTTCATATGCTTGATGCAAAGTGTCCTGCACTGTCATCTATTACTTCATGTTTATTTTTCCCATTCTTATAACATAGTTCCCAATATTAAAATCACGCAAAGAAATATTTTTAAAAGTCCA
This sequence comes from Castanea mollissima, assembly GCA_014183005.1. Taxonomy (NCBI): domain Eukaryota; kingdom Viridiplantae; phylum Streptophyta; class Magnoliopsida; order Fagales; family Fagaceae; genus Castanea; species Castanea mollissima. Next base: position 35,827,735 of record JACAVU010000010.1, on the reverse strand, counting down.
AGTTCATTCATTATTTATGATGTTTGTAGGTATTAGGGGAAGCATATCAAGTTTTAATTGATCCACTACATCTTTTCAAAAAAAAAAAAAAAAATTTGCATCATCAAGTGCTCATATTTTGAAGTTCTTTTGAAACTTCACAATTCAATGCAACATTAGGCTTGAAGATAAGAAAACAATAGGCAATAAGTGCTTCAAAAGCAATGATTGGCTTATTACCATCTAGTCATAAATTTTTTGGAGACCAAACTCTGAAGTACAGAACAACATGCCTAAAAAATGATTGGAGGGAGAGGAAGTTCAGTTAAAAATAATTCAAAATATTTTAGAAATTGCAAGGAAAACTATTAAGTTTTAAATCCCTGTAAACTAGATTGTTTAACCTAATTAATTAACCAAGTAAATACTTAGGTTTATTATTCAGATCTAGGTTAAAACAAAATGATCATATCATGCAAAGCAGCAGAAAAGTAAATAAAACAACGATATGATGACCTAGGAAAATCAAACCGGTAAAAAACCTGGGGAGTATTTAACCTAACTATCCTCAAGGTAAAAAGCAAATCCACTAAAAAGAATTGAAGTTTACAATAAGACCTAGACCACTAAAATCTTATTGCTACCGCATGTAGAATTTACTGACACGACCACGTGTAAGCTCCCAATCCACGGACTCCTTCTCTCTTTGGACTTTACACCAACACAAGCTCACCTGCTTGTGACTTTAAGACTCCACTCAAAGATTTTAGATCTCCTTAGACGTTGATCTTTTATGTAGCAACTTCTACAACACCGGATCTTGAGATTCTTCAAGGAATAACACCGGTAGAAGACTTTAGAAAGCTTTTGGGTACAAAATCCTAAATTTACAAAAGAGGCACAAGATGTACTCTAATCTCTCTAAAAAAAACTCTAAAAACCCTCTCTAGGGTTAGCTTATAATGTCCTTAAATACTGGAAAAAACGGCTTGCGATTTGGGCTTCAAATGGTCAAGTTATGGGCTTTTTACATTTGCTGATATGCAACTTTCGATCGATTGAGTACCAATCGAATGAAACAGATTGTAACTCATTTTTTTCGTCTTGAACTTGAGTTTTTTGTCTTGGACTTGAAAGTACACTATTCTAAACCAATGAGACTTAATTTTTGTCATGGTTTGCCAAAATTACAAACTTAAAACCTAACAATCTCCCCCTTTGGTAATCTGTGACAAAACACACATACAACATAATGCCCATATACAATAAAATGCCCAAATACATCACAAATCCCAATCTAAAACTCCTAACCTAGAAGTTTCAAGAAGAGGTAGAAGATCTTGATCAGAATGTACCTGTCTTTCTTGAAAGACTCAAAAGAACACATCAACACATGTGTGGAAAGAAAGACATATAATTAATATGAATCAATAAAAAAAAAACAAAAGTAAACTAACTCTCCCCCTAAGTTAGATACATCAAAAACTTTTATTGTCTCCCCCTTTCAAAAACAATTTCATCTCCCCCTAAATAAACATTTTAAAAACCTTTTCCAAATTTCATCCATTTCTCCCTCTTTTGTCACATATTGACAAAGACAACCTAATCAAAGAGTAAATAGAAAACATACACAACAAAGGATAAGATGAAATAGAGAATCAAGGAAACAACTCCCCCTATGATCAACATAGGTTTTAATCACATCTTTCTCCCCCTATAAAAATAGGAAAAACAAAAGATGTTTTGTGAAAAATTTAGGAGGTGGGGAAAACTAAAGACACACATAAGTTGAGGATACACTTGAAGAAAAAAATATTCTCTCTTTCAAAATATGCAAACTTGACACTATGTGACCCATAAATAGTTGCATGAGTAGAGAAAATAGTTGCAAATTATTATCCATCATATCTTTTTTTTTTTTTTTTTTTAAATATTCCCAATTTTCAGCAATTCACACATCAAAAATAGCATATACTAAACTGGCAAAGCTCAAAATTAATCAATCAATTTTTAAATCAAGTTGAGTTCCCAATTGAGCAAAGTGTATGTATGTTGTGTGAAAACAATGTGAGATATGATTGCAAAAATGCAAGATGAATACAGAAAACAGTGCGATACATGTGAATCCTAAACATAAATGATGCACGAAAAGACAGATCAGTCAAAAACTTAAAAACTGAAAAAATTTCAATTTCGATTGGTTAGGTATCAATCAAATCAGATAGAGAGTTTTGCTGTAAAACCTGAACATTTTTGATCGGTCAAATATATGATGCAATCGGTTGAGACTTGAAAAACTTGAATATTTTGAAAACCTGAAATGTTTTTGCAGAAACACTTTTCAAAATAGGATTTCATGAAATGAAATGCATGTGAATGATTTCAGATGTCTTCAACTTAAGTTTTCAAAGCAAAGTTTTCATAACTCTCAACTCACAAAATGAACCAACCCATAACCAAATTTTGCATCAAACATCACAAATAGTATAATCTTGGATGGCTACACTAGTTTACGCACAATCTCATGTACAAGATTTAGCAAAGACTTACTTGTGATGTTTGTGCAACTAGTAAGAACATGAGATACATATAAGGTGATATGTAGATAGTAATCAATCAAAATTTCTACATCATTCATCACAAATGTTTGAAAGTGACTATCACTTAAGGAGTTACATCCTAGAACTCCCACATATCCTAGAAAACAAGCTTGCAATCATGTAATTTTTTTTTTCTTATTTAATGCAATTTTTTTTTTATTCCTCTTTTTTAAGGCTACACCTTATTTTCTTTTTGTGCATGTGCTACACTTTTTCGAGCACAAAATCTTATAATATGCACTAAGGTGTTTATAATTGGCTAGTAAACAGTGGTGAGATGGTTATTTATGCATTTCTCTTAAGATTTTTTAGTCCTTACAATCAAAAGCATGTGACCTCAAAATCAAAATCATATAATCAAAAACTATAAACAACTCACACAAAACGTGCACTACATAGCTAAAACTAGCAAAGTGCATATAAAATAAGCTCATCAAAGCTAAACAAGGTACACAGGCATGAAATGTAAACTTCATATGACCAACCTTAACTACACATCCATGATGTGAAATAGAAAAGAAATAAAAATCTTTTTGGTTTCAAAAAAAAATTTATGACCAAAACTAAAAGCACACATTATGCTAAATGATTAAAAATGCAAATGCAATGCATAAAAGTGCTTAACTAAGCTATAGAAGGTATACAAACAAGAAATAGCAATTTGTTAATTAAGCTTTGAGTACATGTACAAACTAGTACATACTCACACAAAATTAGAAATAGCTTAGCACTTATATAACACATACTATTCAAGTTTCTCCACAATGTCATATATGTACTAAATCAAGAGAGAGATATAATAACTCATTTAATCCTTAAAACAAATAAAACAAGACACAAAATAAAATATTTTTGTCTTTTTGAAATATTACAATGTTTTTGGATTTTTTTTTAAAACAAAACAACCTAAGAAAATAAGACAACCAAAAATTGAAAGAAAACATGTCCACAAATAATTGAAAGAATTAAATCAAGGATAAGTAAGAAACACTCACCTTAGAGAATCTTTCTCACCCATATAGCACAAGTCTTTGGCTTTGTAGGTGAAAATCCATGAGAAACAGAGTATATTTGAGGGATTACACCAATCTTCTGAGAAAGACTGAAATCCTGCAAATTGCTTTTACAAGCCTCAAAAAGATCAACTAAAACAATAATGTCATTTTTATTCAAAACATCACAATCAAAAACAGTACGACACTTAAAATTATCCATGATTACAGGGATCAATGATCAACTCTAAGTATAATAACCTAAATCAAGAGCTAACCCGCTCTGATGCCACTTGTTAAGTTTTAGATCCCTGTAAACTAGATTGTTTAACCTAATTAATTAACCAAGTGAATACTTGGGCTTATTATTCAAATCTAGGTTAAAAAAAAAAAAAAAAATCATATCATGCAAAGCAACAGAAAAGTAAATAACACAACGATATGATGATCTAGGAAAACTAAACCAGTGAAAAACCTGAGGAGAATTTAACCTAGCTATCCTCAAGGTAAAAAGCAAATCCACTAGAAAGAATTGAAATTTACAATAAGACTTAGACCACTAACATCCTATTGCTACCACATGTAGAACTTACTAACACGACCATGTGCAAGCTCCGAATCCACGGACTCCTTCTCTCTTTGAACTTTGCACCAACACAACCTCACCTACTTGTGACTTTGAGACTTCACTCAAAGGTTTTGGATCTCCTTAGGTGTTGATCTTGTATGCAGTAACTTCTACAACACCGAATCTTAAGATTCTTCAGGGAATAATATTGGTGAAGACTTTAGAGAGCTTTTGGGTACGAAACCCTAAACCTACAAAATAGGCACAAGATGCACTCTAATCTCTCTAAAAAACTCTAAAAACCCTAGGGTTAGCTTATAATGTCCTTTAAATACTGGAAAAAATGGCTTGCTATTTGGGCTTCACACGGTCAAGTTATGGCTTTTTAAGTTTACTGATTTTTTGCTAATATGCAACTTTCAATCAATCAAGTACCAATCAAACGAAACAGATTGTAACTCTCTTTTTTGTTTCATCCCGAACTTGAGTTTTTTGTCTTGGACTTGAAAGTTGAAAGTACACTATTCTAAACCAATGAGACTTACTTTTTGCCATGGTTTGCTAACATTACAAACTCAAAACCTAACAAAAACAACTAGGCTACTCAACATTGGTTTGTAAATTTTGAATTACCCTTACCCTCACAATTTCAATCTCATTTAATGAGCAACTTCATTGATTATGAAAACTAAGTTTTGAGCATGGTGGTACTAATTGAAGTTGTCTAGAAGGTGACAAGGTTGGTTGGATATCCAAGTTGTCTAGAGAGCTGGGTTGTTGCGGCCATTAGAAAATTAATTGATGTGGATTCCATTGATTCCCATATTTGCTGGGTGCTTAGCATGTTTGATTGGATTGTAATGCCTGGACCATGTCTCAAAAGATATTTACTTTTATGATAATGTATTTACAAAGACATTAAAGCAATTTTGTACATGTAAAAATTTGTTGCACACCATTTTCCTGCTTTGGTAGCTAGCTTTTTTCGAACTAATTACAGTTTATTGTTAAGAGTTAATTGTATAGCCACTTTAAGTAACTTGATGTTGGTTTTATTAACTTGATTTGGGTTGTAGCTTAATTGGTTGATTTGGTTCAATTTGGTTTGGTTAATGTGTGGGGAAGTTCTATGTAGGGATAAGCCAAGAATAATGTGACAATCATGTAGTGCAAAATCAGGCAATATTATAGCAGCTGAAGAAAATTTCCCAATACATCATTTATACTTGTAAACTTTCATGTGAACCATTGTCTCTTGCCACAAGCTGTGATGCAAGAGCCACATTATCACCTTCCATAGTATCCCATATGCCTTTGGGATATGATTTTGAAGATTCTCTTTTGTAATGCTCAATAAATAACCGAAGTACATCAGCCATGTGCCTCCTTGGTCCACAAGTGTCATAGATAGATTCAGAGCTATTACCACTATGGAGGCAGAGGCAGCAGTCTATCTGGATAAAAAAACAAATATGTGTACAGTTAGAACTTGATATAGTTACATATAGCCAGAACATATTACTTCTACTTTTTTGCAGTGTATTGTTTAATAAGTTACTTTGCTGGGAAATTCCATTGTAAATAAAGCTAGAATGTTTATTCAAGTATGTCCAACACTCAATTATAAATAAAATGAAAAGGCTATGCTAAAATAATTTTATTTTATCTTTTGGCATGCTTGAATAATTTTATATTATCTTTTGGTTGTGTAGGCTGTTCAGTTCAAAAGTTGGAATATTTCTCCAAGTATTTCTAAATGTCCGTTGTAAATAAAATGAAATGTTTAGCTAAAATAGTCCTCATATTAATTTTGGTAGTGTAGCGTGTTCATATTATCCACCAGTTATTTGAAGTGATTTTTAGGTGGGTGTAATCCAATGGCTTTCTATAATTTGACAGAGAAATGAGAATTAAGCCAAAACATTTGATGTAAGAGATATTGCTACTTCTGGAATTGTTTCAAAGACACCAATCAGAGTTTGAATTTCTATGAGGTTGAATATATGTCATTGTTCAGTGAAATTGACAGCTTAGGAGAGAATAAAAGTTAAGGGGAATAAAATAGTGCAATAGATAAGGTTCCTCAAGTTGTCTTTCTTGGGTTCATAAAAATTTGAACTGTAAAAGAAAAAAAAAAGAGGCATGTAGAGCATGCAAGTGAGAATTTGGGGCAGTGCTAACATAGGCAATGGAAGCTTTTAACACAAAGTGAAAGAGTAAAAACAGAGGGAAGTTAAAAGCAAAAACAGAGGGAGATTAAAAAAAACGAGGTTGGTCTAAAAATGGAGGTTGGTTTAAGTATTTGGGTTGGATCTTACCCTGTGATATTTTCATTTTTAATGGAACTGCATAAAGGCAGGAATCTTTGAATAGTCTTAGAAAAATGCTCTTCAGGTTACTTGTGTGAACTTACTTACCAAGTTAATAATTAGTTTGGTCTTCTTTTCCTTCTTCTTTCCTCTTCTTCTTTATTTCTTTGTTTTCTTCATTTTTGAATCTATAAGTCCCAAATAATGATTTTTTTACAAGTTATAGTTTATTGGTTTGCCTGTCCTACCACGTGTATGGTTCACAATTCAAGTGTCGAAAAGTGAAAACAAAGTTTAACTCAGCTATGAATTTTCTTCTTCTCTTTACCTATTACAACTTTTATTGACCTCATTTTTCCATTGGTTAATAGCCACCACCCACTGCTTTTTTTTAAAAAAAAAATTTACGTTTTCTCATGTCACTACTAGGTTACTCCTTCCCACAAATCAATAACCCACTAAAATACATATACTATTTTTATATGTTCATTTTACTGTTTCATTAGTTTTGGTGGACAATTGCAATTTACTTGATGTGGTTCAAATTTGTTTGTTATCAAAACACTCCTTTTTTTTCTTTAAAGTGTTATATTCATAATATTTTTATAACATTTTCACAACAAATCACATATGGTAAGTTATTATTAGTTCTAATTTAAATTTACAACTTAAATTATGTTTTTGCCCACTCATAACAACCTAATACTTAGGATTTGTTGTAAAAGTATTAGTATTGTAGACATAGCATTTATCTTTTCTTTTCTTTTTTTCTTTTTTTCCCCGATAACAAATTTTTCTTAACCCCACTTATTACCAAAATAACTTTAACTGTTTCCTAGCCTAAAATATCTTTAAAATTTACAGTGCTAAAAAATATAAGCTTAAATAATAAGTGAGCCCAACAACTACAGCTCCTGCTTCTCCTCATCTCAAAATTGGACATGACAATGCCTTTTTTCAAAACCACCTATTATGCAGGTTTGAGCACTATTTTTAAAGATAGTCATAGTGCTCCTATTATAGTCCATATTAAATTAATTACTTGCCAAGGAAACTCATTGTGGATGGCTGCCATGCTCTATTGAGTGTTACACTCCTATCATGAACGGTGGATCAGAGATTTAATTGTGAAGTTTGCTAACTCACAGTTGTTGGCATCAATATTGGGTTGCAGGAACCATGCTTGAAGGAAATTTCATGTGTTAAAACAAATTCATGCTTTCTGTGAAAGATAGGACATATTTCCTATAGGATAGTTTCTAGACTATGTAATAAGTAGGTGTAAGTGTTGGAGTTCTATCACCTTTGAATTTTTTATTATTAAAGAAAACCTATTTAAGATGTTCTATAAATATTTCATTTTTGGAATTTTCCTGTGCATCTCATAAGTTAAGGACTAATTTATTATAATAAGGTAGCTAAGATTCAGTGCAAAATGCTTAATTATATGGTTTCATAATGAATATAAAAGGAAAAGGAAGAGATAAAAAAAAGGAAAAAAAAAAAAAAAGAAGGTGTGCAAACAAAAATCAAGAAACCAAATAACAAGTTTTTCAGGAGTCACCGACCTTTTGCATCCAAACAACTATTGCATGTGTAGAACATGATTAAGCATCATGAACTAAAACAAGAACGAATAATTAATGAAAAGAATCGAGTTTGTTAACAGTAAATACAAATTATAATAGCAGCTACGGAATACAAATTACATATATTCTCAATAATCTACGTGCATGCATGAGAACAAATTTCAAGGATTTTGAGAATACCAGTAGATACTTTAGCTAGCTTTAATAACTGATCAAATTCTTCGGTTCTGCATGCAAGCATGATTGGGCCTTGTATCTTTGGTTCAAGCTCATCTGCTTGTGACTGCACAATCAATTCTTGAATTGCTGGTAATGATAGATACTTCACTGGAATTTCGTATCTCTTCTTCTCTTCTCCCACGTACAGACCTATGTAACCTTTTGGAACTTTACGGGTCTTGGAGCTTTTAGTAGAGTCAATTCGATTGTACGAGTTCTTGGAATGATTTAAACCTATATTTTTCATGAACATGCTGATTTCCCTACGAACAAACGTAAAAGAGCAATGCATAATTGTTCCTCGGAAAGAGAGAGACTAGCTATTGTTTATTCAATTTCAAAGTAGATCCTATAAAAAAAAAAAAAAAAAAAAAAAAAAATTCAAAGTAGATAGAAAAGCAGATGCTAATTAAAGGAGGTAGTGAATGCTAAAGGAGATTGTGGATATTAAAAGAAATTTTCGTGAAAGAGATAGTTGACTAAGGTGGAATCTTGTAGTAGTAATATTAAAAGAATTCCACTATATATATATATATACTCCTAACTTTCGAGAAAAATTCATATTCTCTCTCACAAACTCTGGAACACACTACAACACAAAAAATACACGGTCTGGGTGAAAATTTTGGAGTCAACTGACTTTTTCATATTAAAAATCACAAATATATATTGATTTGTAAAACAAGTTCGCCCTCCACGGTTAATTTGACCATAACAGTTATGTCAAAATGCTTGAGATTTGAGAATGCCTTGTGGCATCAGCCCCATGGAAAAAAAAAAAAACCAGTAGCCTAACTTATTGAAATAGGTTATTACTTATTCCTGAAAAATGTGTTACAAGACTTTTTGCCCTTAATTATTTTTTAGAGATGTTATGTCCACAATATTTTTACAATATTTTCACAACAAATCATAGATGGTTAGTTGTTATTTGTTCAAATTTGAACCTAACACTAAGATTACTTTTTTACCCCGACAATAACAACCAGTAACAACTTACTACTTAGGATTTTTTTGTAAAAATGTTATAAAAATATTGTAGACATATCATTTTTCATTATTTTTCTATTCTATTTTTTTCCTAAGGTAGTATATTATTGCTACTTCTAGAATTGTTTCAAAGACACCAATCAGAGCTTGAATTTCTATGAGGTTAAATATATGTCATTGCTCAGTGAAATGAACAGTTTAGGAGAGAATAAAAGTTTAGGGGAATAAAATAGTGCAAAAGATAAGGTTCCTCAAGTTGTCTCTCTTGGGTTCATAAAATTTGAACTATAAAAGAAAAAGAACAAAAAGGCATATAGAGCATGTAAGTAAGAATTTGAGGCAGTTCTAAAATAGGAAATGGAAGCTTTTAACACAAAGTGAGAGAGTAAAAATAGAGGAAAGTTAAAAGCAAAAACAGAGGCAGATTAAAGAAAAAGAGGTTGGCCTAAAAATGGAGGTTGGTTTAAGTATTTGGGTTGGGTCTTACCTTGTGATATTTTCATTTTTAATGGAATTACATAAAGGCCGCAATTTCCAAATAGTCTTAGAAAAATCTTCAGGTTACTTGTGTGAACTTACTTACCAAGATAATAATTAGTTTGGTCTTCTTTTCATTCTTCTTTACTTCTTTGTTTTCTTCATTTTCGAATCTATAATTCCAAGATAATGCTTCCTTTACAAGTTATAGTTTATTGGTTTGCTTCAAGTCTTGTCCTACCACGTGTATGGTTCACAATTCAAGTGTCCAAAAGTGAAAACAAAGTTTAACTAAGCTATGAATTGGGTTCAAGTTACACCTGGTGCAACTCTACAAAAGTTATACATTTTTCAAACCGTAGATTTCTAAGAAATCTAATGGTTAAAAAATCACTATAACCAATGTCATCTTTAAAATTAATTGCTTTCCATATTAGCTAACCTAATTAATTTGAGAGAATACTATATCATTTTCTTTTCTACTTTCTTTCTCTCTCCTAATTAATTCATCCTTAACCTTGTACAAATGCCCATTCTCAACATTCTTGAGTTGCATATTTTATTTCACATGGACCATAAGTATTAGTGAGTGGAAAAGGTGTAGAGATGGTGATTTTTGAAGTGACTTATGAGTTTTTGGAAATACCAGGAGTTAGTTTAAAAGGGTTCCCCTATATATATATATATATATATATATAGACTCCTAACATTCGAGAAGAATTCATATTCTGTCTCACAAACTCACCTCACTGGAACACACAACACAAAAAATACACGGTCTGGTGAAAAATTTGGAGTCAACTGACTTTTTAATATTAAAAATCATAACTATATATTGATTTGTAAAACAAGTTCGCCCTCCACGATTAATTTGACCATAACAGTTATGTGAAAATTCTTAAGATTTGGGAACGCCTTGTGGCATCAGCCCCGTGGGAAAAAAACCAGTAGCCTAACTTATTGAAATAGGTTATTACTTATTCCCCAAAAATGTGTTACAAGACTTTTTGCCCTTAATTATTTTTTAGACATACTAAGTCTACAACATTTTTATAACAAATCATACGTAGTTAGTTGTTATATTGGTTTAAATTTGAACTTAACACTAAGATTACTTTTTTATTTTCACAATAACAACCAGTAACAATTTACTACTTAAAATTTGTTGTAAAAATCTTATAAACATATCATTTCTCTTTTTTTCTATTCTATTTTTTTTTTTCTAAGTTAGTATATTGTTGCCTTAGGCCAACTCATCTACTTATCTCTACAGTCTACACAGCAGCAGAAGATATAAATGAGAAGATCTAGAATTCCATTCTAATCCACATTCTGTTGGTCGGTCGGTAAATTCTAATTTGTAATTATTATTCAAGAAGTTTTGAATGGTTTAGTCATTATGGAAGTTCAGAAATGTTGGCTTTGGTTTGAATTTTAACGGCTGAAGAGTGGACTAATTAAAAATTTTTTTTTTTTTTTTTCAGAGTAAACAATAAATTAAAATTGTGCTTGCAAATTAAAGCATGAGTGATTTAAAGAGTAATACTTTGAAGTTTGAACACAAAAAATGGTTTATGATTAGTGCAAAATTTCTTTCATATCAACCCCTCTTTAATTAATACTACTTTTCTTAATTAAAGAATGATTTTTTTTTTGTCATTAAAGTTATTGTAACCTTTTTTTTTTATATATACGAAATAAAAAAAAGTATATATATATATATTTATGCGTGTGTGTATGTGTGTGAAGTTCTTTCTTGAAGACTTGAACTCCAACCTTTACTTAGTTAACAATAACTCTATCACTATTCTATTATACTTTTATCATTATTATTATCGAATTTTAACCTATGGTTCTGCTCCATGATTGATACTTGCTTTTTATTATCAGGTTAAGAAATCAATTAATTTTTGATGTAGAAGCTTATATCTCTTGTTCAATGATCAGTGACTTTACAAGTTAAGTTAACTAGAATCTACATTTTTTATTTAGTAGCCTTGCTACTTTTACTAAACAACTAGCTTGTATTTAAATAAGATGCATTATATAATTCATATATATATAATTTAAATACTATTGATAATCATTTTTATATTTTGTTAACTCTTTAAAAAATTTGTAAGGATATTATTAGGTATAAAATATAAATTGTCCAATTTTTTTTAATTATTGTGAAGCCATTTTTTTTACAATTCATTTATTCTAAACTCTTTAGTTTTTGTATTTAATAACTCACTTAGATGAATATTTATGATGTGGTTCTACATTTGATTTTAAAATTAAGAAATAAAACTCTTTAATAATAAATAATTTAGGACACGTGGCGCAAAATTAGAACCCTAATTTAGAATTCTGATTTAAGTTTCTCTCAGCTTTACCTATTGTTATATATATATATAGATTGGACACCCTTATTTTTAATTTGTTAGCCCCACTTCCAATTTAAATGTTTCACATTCAAAGTTGTCATGTAATTTATTTAATAAATACAAATCTTCTGTCTCATTTTTTATATTTCATTAATCATGATATGCTATGTATTTGATTTTTTGCCATTTTAAACCTTGAATAAGTGTTTTTTTTAAGCTTTTTTATTTTATATGAAAAATCAAATAAATATATAATAAGTTATGATTAATGGAGTATAAAGTAGAATATAAAATTAAAAATGGACAAATTATTTATATTTTGATTTATCCAATCGAAATCCTTTGTTGTCTATCCTCAGCACATTTAATTTGTAGGGACTCTGTTGAGAGCTGCAGGGCTACTAATAATTGTGTCATATTGATTCTTAAAAGAAAATTGTATTATATGGATCTTATAAATTAATCTTTTTTTTAAAACATGTGTGAGAAAAAAAAGTAATTACCAATTATTTAATATGTGATTGATGTGATACCAATTATAATTACTATCACATTATTTTGTAACCATTTTATAATAAAATTGAGAATGTGAAAGTTCTCTTTCTCTCTTTGACTCTCTCTCTCTCTCTCTCTTAACCCAAATTGACAGCCCGGATTTGAGTGTCAGACTACCTCAGCAAAAATTAATCAAGTGGCATTCTTATGAACATGAAAAAGGTCCATATAAATATTTTAAAGAAAGTCAAATTTAATGAATGAAATGAATTAGATTGTGCAAGTATTCCACAAATCGTTTGAGTGACGAAATTTTTTGATGAACACATGAGTGACGAAATATGATGCTGCAATGGAATGATATTATATCATAATCTTTGTCTACTGCTTATATTGCGACTCAATGGTAAAACATATATTGCACATGTCACTACCAAAACGCGTTGGCAAGTAGTATCCAGAGACTTATGGTGACCTGACATTTTCCTTTTGCAAGATATGGGAGTCGAATCAAAGACTCGCCGGATTAGAGTGGTGCCACAACCAAAACTTCAATCCCAACTGTTGCATCTATCAATATTATTTGACATAGGACAATCTACAAAACTATTTTTGTAATTTATTATTTATTATTTTTTTATTTAATTTTTGTAATTTTAGGTTTATGGTATTTATTTTGTTGATTTTAGGTATTTTTAATGTTTTTTTAAACCAAATTAGGTTCCTATTATGATTAAATATTAATTAGGATTTCTTTTAAAATATATTTTTTTGTTTGTCAAGTTTTAAAAAACCCTTTAAATAGGCCTCCAAGTTAGTAACAATTAAGATTCAGTTACTAAAATGATAGAGTTTCCTTTATTAATTCTCTAGTGGATTTCATACGCCTTTCTCCTTGCGGATTTGAGGAACTCTTGTAGATTCAAGATTATTTTTTTGAAACAAAATCTTGTTTTGTTTCTTATCATTTCCGCACTGCATTTCCACAATTGAATCTTGGGAATATGATTTCATTAAGTACCTAGGCAAAACAGTTACACATGTAAATAAGTATACATAGATTAAAATAAGCTCAAAATAAGAGTTACAGATGACGTGGGAGAAGATCCTATGATTTTGCTTGCTTTGAACTAATCTAACCAGAAAGAATTTGCAGTGAGATAAATAGCAGTGAATATTGTCTTACTCTGGTTCAGTAATTGACCAAGCAAATGTAGGCTACTTCTGGGAGCTTCACGAGATTAAATTCTTACCAAGATAACACAGAGGCACTGCTAGAGCATCGATTGTCAGGACATCCTGTGTAGTAGGCATTAGAGAATGCATTAAGCAGAGGAGGGAATGAGAGTGTAATTAACACTTAACAAGCTATATATCATGTATTGATTAAATCAGTTAAATAAGTCACATAGACTTTTAAGTAAGTTATGTGACTAAAAATATGTGGATAGTTGGAGGAACTTTCCTCCAAATTAATTTGAAAGAAAACTTTGTTATTTTCTTTTTCTTCAAGATAACTATATAGTATATACCCACCCCACGACTCTCTATGTTATGTTATGGTAGGTGATAGATTAACTTGTGATTGTGAGTAAGATTGCAGGAATTATTAGGAACATCTTAAGAGACGCATGCATTCTATGTGGTTTTTCTTGGCCAAGTCAAACAACCCAACACGAGTTTGTGTGTCATGAATTTTTTGAAGGAATTATAGAAATTACTACTACAATATAATAGTCGTAAATACATAATGAACCTGATATAATATTGCAGAAAGGGCTGTCCGATCAGCCTGATATAATACATTTATTTGAGAATATTATGGAAAAGGCTTCTGAGGATGCGCTTGAGTTTTTCTTGGTGCAAGGGTGGCTAATTTGGCATCAACGTAATCGGGTTGCGCATGGAGGTAGGTTGCAGGAACCGGGTAGGTTGAATGTGCGGGCTAGCAGCTTTTTAGAGGAGTATAAGGAGGCACAGTCACAATTAGCGGTCCCTGTTACTATTGGTCACTCACAGTCATGGCGGCCACCTGAAGGTATGATATATAAACTAAATTTTGATGCAGCGGTTTTCATGGAGGATTCAGCTTCAAGTGTTGGTGTGATTATTCGGAATGAAAGGGGTGAGGTTATGGCAGCGTTGTCATCAAGAGGCAGTGTAGTGATGGATAGTGAAGAGGCAGAGGTTTTGGCGTGTAGACAAGCTATGGAATTTGCGATAGATGCTGGGTTTGCTGATTTAATTGTGGAGGGAGATAATTCAACTGTGATGAAGTCTATTGTCTTAGCTCAGACAGATTGGTCTCGCTTGGGAAATATTTATGATGATATTCGTTGCTTGGCTGGAAGGATGCGACATGTGGAATTTCGGGGTGTTCGACGTAGCGCCAATGGGGTAGCACATTCTTTAGCTCGTTTTGCTAAGCATATTAGTGAGGATATTGTTTGGTTGGAGGAGTCTCCTCCACCGGCTTTAGAAGCTTTGTATTTGGACTCAATTGTTATTGGTAATTAAATGATATTGGTTTTGCCTTCAAAAAAAAATACATAATGAACCTATAAGGGTCTTCTTTTTCTTTTCTTTTTTGTATGTTGCAATATTTAAGTCTTAGTTACAAGTGTGTTAAAGAATATAACAACTGGTGCTTAACAATTGGTATTACTCTTGCATTTGTATTTTCTTTTTAGCTTATCTTATCTTTGTTTTATATATTTATTTTGAACCTTAAATAAGATAATTACAAAAGATTTTTTTTCCCGAATAAAGTTTGAAGTAATACAAGTATAATAGTTCAATAGTCATGTTATAAAAGAAGTATACCAACCATGATATGCATAAGAAAATCTACAAATGAAAAAGAAAAAAAAAATCAATTATATAAGAGACATGTAGTTCAATTCCCGCCTACACCAAAAACTGATTGATGTCTTAGTCTGACAATAAAAAGTTATTGTCAAGAGTAGACGCCATAGGTTGAAACTCTCTAAAAAAAAATCAATTATATAATTAATGTGACTTAAATAAAATAATTATATAATTGAAATGAAAAGAGTCTTCTATACTTTACTGAAATTGTTCAACTTTTTCATGGAAGAATTTAGTTTGAAATCCTCCATATCCCCACTTTGTTGTAAGAAAGAAAATATGATTGAAATCTAGTTTAATAATATCATACTCTCGCATGAACGAGACTAAAACTTTGTATTGATGAGCCTATTTTTACTTGATCGTGGGAGAACGTATAAACTTTTAAAGTATCATATTTCTTTTATGTCACTTTTATATGTATGATAAATAAAATATGTTAAAAAAGTTGATGAATATATATTTATCCAAACGCACAGTTATAACGTAGGAACTACAAAAAAAGCGAGCTTTAGCCGCGTTTCAAAAACTCAGCTATAGACCCTAAAAACACAGCTATGGCCGCATTTCTATGGCCACATTTTCAAATGCAGCTTTTACGATGTGACAATAGCCCCTGCGGGGACCTATAGACTCATTTTTGTAAACATGGCTTTAGGTTCCCCTATAGCTGCATTTTTCGCCTTCTATAGCTACGTTCTTCCACCCCTTATAAGATGAGCCTTATAGCTACGTTTTGTAAAAAACACGACTATAGACCCTCTTAGGGCTGCGTTCAAAACACGGTTATAGCCTGGACCTATAGTTGCATTTTTGCACCCCTATAGGCTGAGACTTATAGCTGCGTTTTGTAAAAAATGCGGCTATAAACCCACTTTGGGCTGTGTTTGAAATGCAGTTATAGCATGGACCTATAGCTGCATTTTTTAAAAACACGGCTAAAGATCCACTTATAGCCGCTTTTTTTTTTTTTTTTTGAAACGCAGCTATAGACCCCTACATTGGGTTTTCCTATAGCTGTGTTTTTAAAAATGCGGCTACAGGTCCACTATAGCCTCGTTTTTTTAAAACGCAGCTATAGACCCGTATGTTGGGTTTTCCTATAGCCGCGTTTTTAAAAACACGGCTATAGGTTTTTTTTTTTCCTTTTTTTTTTCTTGCTAAATTTGCAATTCTTGCCCAATACACAAATTATTCCTGCCAACACTCAACAGATGCAACCAATTGGAACCAACAAAACAAATTGCCAACACTCAACAATTCCCAATCAATTGCCAACAAGCAAAACAAGTTCATTGCCAAAAGATTGCATTGCCCATATAATTTACATAAACAAATAATTACATAAACAAAACAAGTTCCTAACAAAAAAATTTTACATCACAAAATGCATATCCCTCAAGGATTTTGTACATCACGAAAAATTGTCAGCAAGCATCATGTTACTTGATCAGTCAGTCCAATGCCCGTAGCTACAGCCAATTCCCTGTGACAATGAGAACACCGAAAATTGGGTTGAATTGGGCTTGCAATAATCCCTAAGCTTGGAACACTTGAAAACAGTCATGCATGGTGGAACTATCAACTACATTTAGCAAGTTTAAAAAGGCATGTATAAAAATGTTCACTTGAAAAGGTTTTTTAAACAAGTATACTTTCTTGTCTACATTCATGGTTGAAATTTTCTAATTTGATTTTATGTCCTATAGTAAATCTACTTCCCTACTTCTTGCTTCATATATACTGATGTGAGACCTTCAAATTGGAATAAAACCAACAAATGCAAGAATATATCTGATTTTTTTTCTACTTTTTTCCCAATATAGTTGTATATGTTATAACGAATAGTTGTATTTGTTTTACCTGAGGATTCACAGTTTATTTCCCATGGAGAGTCCCTATCAAGCAATGCCACCCTGAATATATTAAAGGAATTGTATTAATAACAATGCATTGCAAAAAGTAGTGTTTTTCTAAATAACATTTGTTTGGTACCTGAGATGTATCCAAATCACATATACAAGGGCTAAATTAGGCGAACATTGCATTCATGCGTGTCATCACTTCGACCATTTGTTGTTGATTCTTTGCTTCAGATTAGGAGAGTTGTTCTTGTACTTGGGCTAGTTGCTCCCTAAGGATAGAGGAGTTTTTCTCCAACTCCGAAATCCTTTAGGTCATTCTGCTTGATGACGATGGAGTCAAGGTAAACTGTGAAGCATTTGTGGCACTTCTTCTAGATAGGGTGATTCCAAATCCCACCCCACGTACTCGTCCAAGGCGCTCTAGACCAAATACCCGTGCATACACATCGTCTTTGGACCAGAGGACTCCACTACCAACCTCTCTTTGTAGTCGCATGCCCTCTTGACTCAAAAGTTTTTCCATCCTATTCTGTCCGTTTTCCCACAAGAACCAAATAACATATTACACACCATAAACAAAACAAACACGAAATACACTAAAATTCGATTCAAACTATGCTTACCATTTTCTCTTGTGCATGGGGAGTGACAGCAGCCCCATCTCTCCTCTTGTATACTTTTGGATACACATCTGTGCACTCAACTAGAGTCCCGTTAGCTTTCGCCTACATGATGAACAAAATTTCATACAATAAACAAAATTGTTTATCATTTGCATTGACTAAGGCATTCATGAACTCTAAGTTTATATCTACCAACAGCAAGAAAGTAAAAAGAGTATTTTCAACATTTAGTGTGATTCAGAAGCATAAAATCAACTTATGTGATACACGAATATGCTAGCACTTGTAATGCATTTCTTACCATGTCATCAGAAATTCTTGCAAAACTTTTGGCCCCAGACCTTGCTATCTCCTTCTATTTACCTCGACTGACCTTGTTCTTGTTACTTAATGTCTACAATTACATTACCATCAAAGTATATGAAAACAAAACATCTCTTGACTAAATTACCACTAAAATGAGATAGACGAATAAAGTAGCAGTACCATAGTTTTGTCCAAAAACCAATAGTGTACCATCTCCGTCCACTGCACCAAGTCAACCATCGGCGGTTTTTTAGCCAATACTTGTGCCTCTGTCATCCCACTTTTACAATGGTCCTTCTTCAACTTTGTCCTTCGATTTCTCCTCAAGACCTCGAGTTGATGCATTGCCCATTCCATTTGATCAGGTGGTGTGACAATATCGAGGTCAATTAGATACCACTTCTGAAATGCAAAAGTGGAGTTAGCAAAACACAAGCATGGACCCTACTGAATATGACATTTAATTAGGACTGTTAGGTTCTAAGACCTTAGGAACTAATATATTAGAACTTCAATGTGTATTGTGTTGGCAAACCATAATCAAAACATTTAGTCTAGGTTTAGACTTACTCAAATTTTGGTTTAATGTAAGTTTGGAATCGAGTAATTGCAGGAAATTACTGCTTTATTTCTACAAGGCTCGATTGATCGAAGAATAGACTCGATCGATTAAGAATCGTGGATTAGGAATTTTCTGTAGAATTTTAAGTCGGCCCAAACAGCAGTTCAAGCCCATTAAGGATTAGGGTTTCAGATTTACTTCTTCCACTATATAAAGGAAACCCTAAGCACGTTTTTAAAGGCTTCTAAGAGAGAGAAGAGTGTGCCTCTTTTTGTATCTAGAGGTTGTACCCAAAAGCTCTCTAGAGTCTCTTTGTTGCTCTTTATGCTATGTGTGTGAATCTTTTGTGAGATCTAGAGGTGTTTGCCTTCACATACACTTAGGGTTATCAAGATCTAGATTGATGTCAAGAACTTGGTGATCAGTTCAGTTGCAAATTCAAGAGTTTAAAGATATACAAGCGGGAGTGCTTGTGCTTGCTGGGAATTCAAGAAAGAAGTATCCGTGGACTCGAAGTTGTCACGTGGTCGTGATAGTAAGTTTCCTACTCGAGGTAGCAATAGGATGTTAGTGGTCTAAGTCGCTATTGTGTAAACTTCAATTCTTTCATAATGAATTTAGTTTACCTTGAGGATAGCTAGGTTAAATTCTTCCAGGTTTTTTACCGGTTTGGTTTTCCTAGGTCATCATATTGTTGTGTTCTTTATTTTTTGTACTTTACAATAATATGGTTTATATGTGTTAACCTAGATCTGCATAATTTACCCAAGTTAATCACTTGGCTAAATAACTAGGTTAATCTGGTTGTGTGTAAGGGGTCTAAAAACGTACAAGTGGTATCAGAGCATGTTAGCTCTAGTGTTTAGATCTTTTGATCTAAGAGTTGATCTTGATCCCTGTTATCATGGATAATTTTAAGTGTCTTACTATTTTTGATTGTGATGATTTGAATAAAAAGGACATTGTTGTTTATGTTGATCTTTTTGATGCCTGTGAAACTCTCCATAAGGAATTATTGAAATCTATGAAAATTGCTAAGAAAATCAAGGAAGAGTTTAAAATTGGCTAATCTTGAAAAAATGGAATTGGTTGTTAGATTAGATGAATCTAATAAAAAGAATAAATTTTTGGAAATCAAATTTCCTCTCAAGATGAGAAGATGAAAAACTTGGAACAAGAATTAGTTGAATCTAAAGCTAAAATTAAAAATTTGACTAGTATTAAGCCTAATGTTGATAACAGAAGTGTTTGTATTTCTCTTAAGCCTAAAGCTGAGAAAGTTTATTTTGCTAAGTTAGACAAAGGTAAAATTTTGATGTAGATGTTAAACTTTCTAAACCTATGTCCAAACCTACTGCTAGTGTGCAAAAGAAATATGTTTTTGTGCCTACTTATCACCTTTGTGGTGTTGTTAGTCATATTAGACCAAATTGTTCTTTGATGAGGCAAAAACCAAAATCTGAGACTAAATTTGCTATTAGGAATACTGATGTTCCTAATTTTGTTCCTGTTTGTCACTTTTGAGGTGTCTCCAGTCACATTCGTCATAATTATCATAAATTGAAATTTAAACATTATGTATTTCAATCTAGGATATGTGATGATATTTCTCCTGCTATAAGTCCATACAAATTGTTTCATATTCTTTTGAAAAATTTAAGTTTGTTGGCTTGTGAAAGGAATTTGTAGGATTTTAGTCTTTCTCAAAAAATTGGTGTAATCCCTCAAATACATTCTACTTCTCATGGATTTTCACTTACAAAGCCGAAGACTCGCGCTATATGAGTAAGAAAAGATTTGCTAAGGTGAGTGTTGTTTCCTTGTCCTTGATTTAATTTTTTCAATTAATTGTGGACATGTTTTCCTTTAGTTTTTTAATGTTTTGTTTTAAAAAAAATCTAAAAACATTGAAAATTTTCAAAAAGACAAAAATATTTTATTTTGTGTCTTTTTTTTTTTTTTTTTTTTTTTGAGGATTACATGAATTATAATATCTCTCTCTTGATTTAGAACATGCTTGACATTGTGGAGAAACTTAAATAGTATGTGTTATATAAGTACTAAGCTATTTCTGATTTTGTGTGAGTATGTACTAATTTGTACATGTACTCAATAGTTAATTAAGAAATTGATATTTCTTATTTGTGTACCCTCTATAGCTTAGTTAAGCACTATCATGCACAGCTTTGCATTGGTCATTTAGCATAATGTGTGCTTTTATGTTTTTGGTCATAAATTTTTTTTTTAAAACCAAAAAGATTTTTGTGTTTTGTATTCCATATCATGGATTTGTAATCAAGGTTGGCCATATTATTTTTACATTACATATTTATGTACCTTATTTAGCTTGGATGAACTTATTTTATTGCACTTTACTAGTTTGAGCTTTGTAGTGCATGTTGTGTGGGAAAATCTTTATAGTTTTTGTTCACTTTGTCTTGATCTTGAAGTCACATGCCTTTGATTGTCGGAATTGATCTTAATGAGAAAGACATAAATAACCATCTCACCACTGTTTACTAGCCAATCATGAACACCTTAATGCATATCATAAGATTTTGTGCTCGAGAAAGTGTAACACATGCACAAAAAGATCATAAGGTGTAGCCTCGGTTTAAATGATAAAATTGGTGTGTATATTATTGGACTATAATTAAGTCAATCAAATAAAATTGGTGTGTACATTATCCCGACTATTTTTAATAAGTTTTTGATCAAATAAAATTGGTGTGTACATTATGAGGCAAATCAAGAAACTTACATGATTGCAAGCTTTTATTCTAAAAGATGTGAGAGTTATATGATGTAACTGTTTAGGTGATAGTCTCTTTCAAAATTATGTGATGAATTTCGTAGAAATTGTGCTTAATTACTATTCACATATCACTTCACATGTATCTCAAGCTTTTCTTAGTTGCACACACTTCACAAGTTACTCTTTATTAAACTTAGTACATGAAATTGTGTGTGAAGTTGGTTTGGCCATCCAAGATTATATGTTTCTTGATGTTGATACAAAATATGTTCATTGATTGATTTTTGGAGACAAATTGGTTGAAAAACTTGTTTTTGGAAGATCTGGGTTGAATTCAAGGGTTTTAGAAAAACTTTTTATTTCATACTTATGCATTTCATTCATAATATATTTTGCTTTGAGGAGTTTCTGCATTAACATGCTCTGTTTTTCACACAAAAAAAAAAAAAAAAAAAAAAAAAAAAAAAAAAACTGATTTTTCCAAATTTTCGATCAATCAAATCTGCCTTTCGATCGATCGAAAATGCGTTAAAATTTTTGGTTAGGTTTTGCTTGATTCGATTGGTATTCGATCAATGCTCGATCAATTGAAACAGAAAAATTTTCAGTTTCTAAGTTTTTGACCAAATTTGTTTTCATGCATCATTTGTGTTTAGGATTTACATGCATTGCATTTTTTTTTTTTTTTTTTTGTATCCATCTTGCAGTTTTGCAGTCATATCTCTCATTGTTTTCATACATAACATGCATACATTTTGCTAAATTAGGAACTCAACTTGATTTAAAAATTGATTGATTAATTTTTGAGTCCTTTGTACATTTTGGTATATGTTGTGGTTTATGTGTGAATTGCAGAAAATATTTTTCTTAAGAGATATGATGGATAATCAATGTTCAAATATTTTTCTCTACTCATGCAATTGTTTATGGGTCACATAGTGTCAAGTTTGCATATATTGAAAGAGAATATTTTTCTTCATGTGTATCCTCAACTTAGTTTTTAAGTTTGGTTTGTGTGTTTTTAGTTTTCCCTACCTCCTAAATTTTTCCCCAAAACTGTTTTTTCCAAATCATGTTCTGTTTTTCCTATTTTTATAGGGGGAGAAATCTGTTTTTAAAAACCTTTGTTGTTCACAGTTGTTGCTCTTCATTGGGGGAGCTATCTCTATTTTCTATAGAGTTGAATTATTTTTGTGTTCCCTTTATTTTTCTATTTCCTCTTATCCTTTGTTGTGTATGTTTTCTATTTACTCTTTGATTGGGTTGTCTTTGTTAATACGTGACAAAAAAGGAGAGAAAGAGATGATATGTGGGAATCCTGTTTGTTTTGTTTAGGGAGAGTTGATATTGTTTTTGAAAGGGGGAGAATATAAAAAGTTTTTGATGTATCTAACTTAGGGGGAGAGCTAGTTTACTTTTATTTTTATATTATGTTTCATTTTGGTTTACTTTTATTTTCCACATATGCATTTATGCGTTTGTTGAGTGTTTCCGAAATATACAAGTTAATTCAGTCATGGCTGCTGTCTACACTTGCAACTGATAGATATTGGTTAGGTTGAATTGCGTTTAGGGTTTTTTAAATTGATTGGGCTTTTTGTAACTTTGAGCATTTCATGTTTGTGATGTGTTTCATCACGGATTGCCAAAGGGGGAGATTGTTAAGTTCTAAGACCTTAGGGACTAAAGTATTAGAACTTCAATGTGTATTGTGTTGGCAAACCATAATCAAAACATTTAGTTTAGGTTTAGACTTGCTCAAAGTTTGGTTTAATGTAAGTTTGGAATCAAGTAATTACAGTATATTACTATTCTATTTTTGCAAGGCTCGATCGATCGAAGAATAGACTCAATCGATCAAGAATCGTGGATCAGGAATTTTCTGTAGAATTTTAAGTCGGCCCAAACAGCAGTTCAAGCCCATTAAGGATTTGGATTTCAGATCTACTTCTCCCATTATATAAAGGAAACCCTAAGCACATTTTTAAAGGCTTCTAAGAGAGAGAAGAGTGTGCCTTTTTTTGTATCTAGGGTTTGTATCCAAAAGCTCTCTAAAGTCTTTTTGTTGCTCTTTATGCTGTGTGTATGAATTTTTTGTGAGATCTAGATGTCTTTGCCTTCACATACACTTAGGGTTATCAAGATCTAAATTGATGTCAAGAGCTTGGTGATCAATTCAGTTGCAGATTCAAGAGCTTAAAGATATACAAGCGGGAGTGCTTGTGCTTGCTGGGAACTCAAGAAAGAAGTAGTTCGTGAACTCGGAGGTGTCACGTGGTCGTGGTAGTAAGTTTCCTACTCGAGGTAGTAATAGGATGTTAGTAATCTAAGTCACTATTGTGTAAACTTTAATTCTTTCATAGTGAATTCAGTTTACCTTGAGGATAACTAGGTTAAATCCTCCCCAGGTTTTTTACCAGTTTGGTTTTCCTGGGTCATCATATTGTTGTATTCTTTATTTTCCACACTTTACAGTATATATGATTTATATGTGTTAACCTAGATCTGCTTAATTTACCTAAGTTAATCACTTGGCTAAATAACTAGGTTAATCTGGTTGTTTGTAAAGGATCTAAAAACGTACAAGGATAGTGGCTGTAAATGACTGTTACTTATACTTTATTTTCTTATTACCTCATCCTCAATCCAACAATCCTCTTTAAAATTTTAAGGGACGCTTGGCCACCTAGCAGGCGTAAGTGGGTATAATAAACCATTCTCGCAAAAAGTTCCCAACCACAGAACGAACGTGCCATCATCCGCACCAACCGATTGGCCTTTATCACTTAACGGCAACGGGATTTTGTAGGAACCATCCAATGCCCATATGTCAGTGAGCCTTGTAGGACCACGTCTTTTAGGCCTATTCTCCGCTGCTGGGGTTTGGCAAAGCATTTGTATATACAAAACCACCAATATTAGGACTGAATTGTCAAATCTCACAAGTAATGAAACATATCACACCACGAAAATATTATTCCAAACAGTAACTTAATGTGATATTAAGGGTTTATAATTTCATTTAAACAAAACATCAGTACATTTATGCCTTTTTCCCACACATTCATATAACCTAAAGGATGAACATGTTAGGCTGCCCCTAGGCCCTCCCCTCAAGAAAAAAATGTTTACTTTGTTACAAAACTAAACTGTAGGGTTTAATTATTCAAATCAAAAGTATAAGAAGTAAGAACTAAATTGGTATTCACGTTAATGTCTTCATCAAAGTATGATATTTGTAAAAACTCCTAAAACTTAGTACTATACACTCGCAATTGTTTATGGGCAGCTAGAGTGTTATTTAGCGAACAAGAGCCTGAGGGTCTAGTGACTAGTATTACTACCTTCTTCTTTTTTTAAAAGGAAATGACCCCCTTATCCTATATTTGTGGTAAATCGAATTCACACACCAAACATCCTCCTTTCTTACATATCCCATAATTATGGTAAATTAAGGGTTTTAAAAAAATTGATTTCACACTTCAAAGTTCAAATATGCTCCCTGCATATTAATAGACAATGAATGTGTTCAGAATTTTTTTAAAGAGAGATGAAGCGTAATGTATAGATGACATAAGACAAATGTGTTAGTAGCCTACTTTGACAATTCTTAGTCTTAATGACAAGCTAGCAATAGCAAAGATGACAAGTTAATCTAATAATGTATTAGTGACCCCAGGGTGGTGGGAGTCTTATAGTCAACTACCTCATCCATTTTATTCGAAGACATGTTCAGTACCTGGGGGCTGTGTCTCATCATCAAAGGCAATCGGTCTTGCCTCCTCAGAAATATGAGCACCCTCATCTTGTGCCTCCACCCTTTGTCGGGATCATGATCCTTCGGCAACATAAACAAGTGGCGATTGTCATTTCCTCCTCAACATACCTGCGTCCAACAACTTCACAACACAAACATAAAGATAATTATAGCCAATAGCCAATCACATGAACAAATAACAACATGAAGAAATAACAGTTTTAACAACATGAAGATAATATTATACTAACAACATGAAGAAATAACAGTTTCAAAGTTACTGATATATGCTAAAATTGTTGTTTCTTAACAACATGAAGAAATAACAGTTTCGACATATATATGCAACAACATGAAGAAATAATAGTTTCACGTGATACTAACTTATGTTAGAACTGTTATTTCTTAATAACATGAAGAGGAACACAATTTTCACATATATATGCAAGATTGTCCAACTTTGCACACAGTAGACCTTTACAATGAACTCACAATCATCTAAGTTGTCCATTTCATGAAGATCTCTTTCGCCAATGATAGAGGCATCAATTGTCATTCCCTCCACATCATCTCGACCTCAACGAAGGTTTTCCCTACCAACATCATTACAAGTTATACTGTACGGCATGGACCAATACTAGCATCAAACACATCTTTGGCTTTAGTTTTAACAACAACATACCAATCTTGGTGCCTTTTATCTTCAACATTAAAAACTTGTGTAGCTTGAAACGCCAAGACATATGGTTCATCCACCATTCCCTCCCCACCATGTATGGAGTGTGTAAAATTCACCATAGGAAACCCAAACTCATCAATCTTATATGCCCTCCTATTTTGATCATTAACCCATGTACACTTGAATAACACGTGTCTGATATCACCAAAATAATTCAGCTGAATAATATCTATTAACACACCATAGTATGTAATGTCACCTTCAGTGGTGACACTAACTCCACTATTCTGCATTTTTCTATTTGCCTCGACATTCAAACTCCTGAATTTTAACCCATTTATGACATAATGCTTCATTTGATTTACTAAAGTATATGGCCCTTTGGAAAGTGTGATAATTGTATCAGTAAGTGAAGCACTTTCCCTATTAGCATCAATCTTTGACATCACCTATTATAACCAAACAAACTTATTATAGTTAGGACAGTAATTCTACTTATGGGAAAGTTACAAGCTTGAGAAGTTGAAGATGTCATATGTAGGTGAGACATAAACCAACCACAAAACTTCTCCATGTGGCGCCTATGAACAATAGCCTCGAATATACGACGGTGGCCCCTTCAAAGTTTGTCCTCCACCATACTTTTGTGCATCCTGCATGCGATGCCAATTGTACCAATTCAGTTAATACATCTAGCGTACATTGGATTGTCGTGCAATGATATTGGTGTCCGTAGTACTTACAAAACTGGTAAATGTTCTCGGAATTGAATAACACGTAGCAATGAGCTTGGGTCAACTCCCTGTTGTCTACTATCACGCTTGAAACCACCCCTGTTGAGTCCTCCATCGTCCTCGTGGGTCGATTAAATATAGTTTCAACCCCTTCCATATACCGTGAAAAAAATGTTAAGCATTCCTCCACTATGTATCCTACAGCAATACACCCTTCTAAAGCAGCCCTATTTCTTACGTAAGACTTAAGGCGTGAGAGGTACCTATAATGTGCATGAGAAGATTGGTAATTGCCGCTAGCTATTAGAAAGCACACATAAAGCTCATACTGTACATGTATTACATACGACTTACCTCTCAATGGGGTACATCCAACAATACTGAACTGGACCACCAATCTTGGCTTCAGTAGCTAAGTGCATGACCAAATGTACCATCACAGTGAAGAAAGATGGAGAAAATTTCTTTTCCAATTCACACAACATGATTGCAATCTCTGCCTCATCATTCGTAATATTTGAAACTGTAAGGGTTTTAGAACAAATTTTTCTGAAGAAACAAGCTAATTTATCAAAGGCCCAGTAACTTGCAATGGTAAAGATCCTCGTAAAGCTATTGAAAGGAGTTGTTGCATCAAGATGTGATTATCGTGACTATTTAAACCAGAAATCTTACGTTCTTTCAGATTGACACGACGTGAGATGTTGGAAGCATATCCATTAGGCACTCTTACGTCCCGCAAAACTTGCAAGAAGCCATCTTTCTCCAATGCAGTCATATGAAAACATGCGGGCGGTATCGTATACTTATCATCACCTTTTCGTTGTAGGTGGAGTTCACTCCTTATTCTCATGTCCACCAAGTCAAGGCGTGCCTTGCAATTATCCTTTGTCTAGTCCTTCAAGTTCAGCACCGTGCCAAGTATATTGTCCATCACATTCTTCTCTATATGCATCACATCAAAATTGTGTCGCAACTTGTGATCCTCCCAATAAGGCAAGCTGAAAAATATGCTTCTCTTCTTCCAAGCACACTGGTTTGCCTCACCTCTCTTTCTTTTGTTGTAAAGAAGTTGACATTTCTTCCCCAAATAATGTCTAACTAAACTCTCAGTTTCCACAAGTATGTCTAACGCAAGTGGTGGCACAAGGGCCACTCGCATATCAGTAGATCCATCAAATAACGTATCTTCTTCCCAAAATTCGCGATCACTATCCAACCATCACCTATGTCCCATGTAACAGAATTTGTGGCCATGTTTTAAATATCGAGAGTCGGTCTCTGAGGCACAACAAGGACACACAAACTTACCCTTTGTACTCCAACCCGACACATCTGCGTATGTAGGAAAATCATTTATGGTCCGCATTAATGCTGCATGCAATTGGAATACATTTTTTGAAGATGCATCATTCACTTCTACTCCAACATCCCATAATTCCCCCAATTCTTCTACCAAGGGTTGCAAGTACACATCTATGGCAATCCCTGACGATGTAGGACGAGGAATAACTAGTGATAGAATCAAAGATGACCGTTTCATGCATAGCCAAGGTGGGAGATTATAAGGGACCAACATGATAGGCCATGTGTTGTAAGTAGTACTCATAATTCTGAAGGGGTTGAACCCATCTACAGCTAATCCAAGTCTGACATTACAAGGTCTGACGAGAACTATAAATGCGTAGTGTCAAATATTTTCCATGCATCCAAGTCAATAAGATGCCACATTAGCCCGTCATCTGTACGATCATTAACATGTCATTTCATAGAACTAGCCAAATCGGGTGACAAAAATAGTCACTACAATCTTGGTTTTAAGGGGAACCACCGTAGGATCTTTGTAGCTATCTTCTTTCCCTTATTGGATGAGGCACTATTACTTGTAACAGATGCCTCATTCGTTTTCCACATTGAAGTAGCACAATAAGGACATGCCTCAAGGTTAACATTCTCCTTCCAAAATAGCATACAATCACTGGGACAAGCATGGATCTTCTCAACCCAAGCCCAAATCTCAGATTATCTTCTTAGCCTCATAATAGTCCTTTGGCAACTTAGCGTCTGAAGGAAGTAAATCTTTCAGGACTTGAAGTAACATAGTAAATGACTTGTTCGTCCAACCACAAAGAGTCTTCAACTGGAACAACACAACGATGGCTAAGAATATGCTAAATTTCATACAACCAGCATATAAAGGTTTTTCCACATCATCTATCATTTTGTAGAACTTTTGTGCACCATCATTCGGACCTTCAGCCGGTTGTTGTGCAGTTTCACCTTGTTCCATTGGTTCGGCTGCCATTTCATGCGTGGGGCACAAATCATGCAACATCCCACGGAAGTCACTATATTGTTCATGGGAATCTTGCACATGACTACTCCCACATTTGGGGGCCGTTGGCACAGCCACCGATTCCTCATGAAATTTCCAATGTGTGTAACTTCCAAGCATCCCCAATTTCCACAGATGTTCATGTGCCACCCTGGGCGGTACTAAATTCAAGTTCACACATTTGGTACAAGGACATAAGATCTTCCCATTGCGTTCATGTAAAGATGCAAATTCCACAAATCTAAGTACACCTTGAATATATTTCCTGTCACCCCTCTTCTTCATTCAACTTTTATCCATTGGTATACAAGATTTACAAAACCAAACCTACAACAACATTTGGTAATGCGGAGCCAATAAACCTTAAAAGTAGATTCATATATGGTTTGTTAAGAATAGGTGATTTGTTACGAACAGACATACCCAACTGTGCTTAGATATTCATAGACATATATATAACATTACTTCAAAATTCACCTCCAACAAAAAGATATTGAGTAAGGTTATAGCCTAAGGCTACAACCAATTTTCTAGCTAAACTTTGACCATATATAAGTTGTGAGAGTCGACTCTAATACCATTATGTTGTGACTTGATTAAAGGACTAGCTACATTTGTGCTTAATTACGCTCTAAAATGACTAGTCAAGTTGCAATTGAAACTCCTCATAATTAGTTATATATACAAGATCTTTATAATGAACACTTGATGTAGGAATCAACACACACCCACTCAACTTTCACTCAAACAATCCAATCCAATTGTGTTTGCACAATTTGGAGTATTACAACTTAACAAAATAACAATCATATTACTAATAGAATGGATATGACCAATATGAATATATATATATATATATAATGAAAAATGAAATTTTTTAAAAGTAAAATGTTAAAGAGTGAAAACAATCCAAAAAATAAGGAGGCAAAAGTGCGCTGTAGTTTAAAACCATTTGTCAATAATAAATATTCATCTATGAAATCAAATATCTTCTTAATTACCTTCAGACACCCTATATCCATGTTGTCTAAGCAGTCGAAATTTAAGAGCCGTGGCAAATAAATTCTCCTCCTTCCACTCACCACCATGATCATTGTCGTATAGACCTTCCAACATTCTCTTCATTTTACACTCAAAGTGATAAGACAATCCTAGTTTTTGCAAGATATCTATCAACTCCAGTTGCTCTATAAGATCCACCACTTTTTCAAGCATCATTCTCGCTTGTCCCTTCAACTTGTTAATTTCCCTATGTACACTTCTCCCTACACCACAATTTCATCCTTAACATGACCCTAATGATCAGTTTCAGGCAATAATTGAAAAGTACTAGTAAATCTAACAATGAAAACAATATTATATATTAATTATGTACCATGCATTCACTTCTCAATGACTGGATGTAATCATTGTCCCAAATAGGAGCTTGGTAATTTACAAATCTCCAAACAATGTTGGTGCTCTCAGAAATTTTGCTGTCGACCATGCATTGGACAGGACCAGGAACAATGCCACTTCTGCTTGTTGCAAGTGATTTGAGATGGATGGACCTTTAGATAGGAAATTGTAAATAGGGAGTGAAGCAAGGAGGTTGAGAGCCACTAACAAAGGCCTTTGGTATAGCTCATTAGAGCATTCACATTAAAGCTCTCAAAAGCTAAAAATGTTATTTTTTAGCATCTCATTCCAAAAAAGCACACTACATTAAACTTGCTATATGCTATATATTTTGAGATCGTGCTATAGTGAGCTGCTATATATGCTATATATTTTGAGATCGTGCTATAGTGTGCTGCTATATATGCTATATATTTTGAGATCGTGCTATAGTGAGCTGCTATCTCTAGCAGCTCACTGTAGCAGAATGTCATAATAAAATAATACAATTTTATTTGCCCCTCACGCTTGTTCTCAACTTCCTCCTCATCCGTTGTTCGCACAAAATGAACAGACAACTTTGATATCTTTGTGAGATTCACCACTCATAAAGCTAAGGGCTCTTCGTCTTCTTCTGTAGCTATTGGCATTGAAGCAGAAGAAAGCAAATTGGGCTCTATAGTGAAACGGGTCTGATCCAATTAGGTATCAAATCAATGAATTGGCAGGACCTGAAGGAGATAGCAAAGAAGATGAAGGGATCGGAGAATTATCTAGAGGAAACGACGCCAAATTAGAGAATTATCTTGAGTCAGATTCATGGGATCGAAGATGTGAGACGAGTGAGGGAATGCGGACAACGACGTTTTGCCATTGTTGATGGTGTGGGTGGGTATGGTTTGTGGTGGGTATTTGTTTGATGGGGTTTTTCTAGATTTTGCAGTGGTTGATGGCTGCGGATGGTGGTTGTGGTTGATTTTGAGTCACGGTGGTAATGGTGGTGCTATAGTGGTAATTGAAGTCTTATGGGGTTTATTTTTGCAGGTGGTGGTGGTCTTGGTGGATTGTTTTAGGTTTTTTTGGGTTGTTGATGACGGTGGTTGCTATTGTATTTGTGGCGTCGTTTTGTTTTAAGCTTTTTTTTTTTTGTGGTGGATTGTGGCTGCCGTAGTGGTGCTGGTGGTAGTGAATAGGGTTGGTGGCCGATTGCTATTGCTATGAATTTTTGTGAAAATGTTTTATTTTATTATAATGAGTTGTTTATATTATTTTAATAAAATGAATGTAAAATTAGAACCTTTGATGTTAGGTGTATTGTAAAGTGAGATATTAAAATTTACAAAGTGACCTTTTGAGATGTTAAATGCTAAATTTTTTGAGAGCTTTGATGTGAATGCTCTTATGGTTTCTTGGTAGTTATTGCTTAGAAACATTATGTTACATATATGCCTTTATATATTGCTTGGCTTGGGAGACTCATCTGTCTATCTATCGACTATTATAATTTATATCATGTTTAACATGTGAAGTAAAAGTTTTGTCTTAGTGCAGGTTTTAAAGTTTTTTTTTTTTTTTGGTTATCCAATTAGATATTTGGAATTTAAATCATGTTTACCCGGAAAATTAATTAGTGTCTTAGATCTAATGATAAAGAATAATCATCCTAAAACAAATGTCATAAATTAAAATTCTACTGTATTTAAAAGGAAGAGAAGCAAAAGTTTTGTCTTATATGTTGTACTTGCTAGGGGTGTCCACGTGTTAGAGATATTTGGGGATATTTGTGGAATATTTGTGAGATATTTGTGGGATATTTGTATGCAATTATGCACGTAGTATTAGTAGTTTAGTATGGTATAGTGTTGGGTTGTAACTGTTGGTGTTGTAATTGTTGTATGCAAGGCAATGAGAGTAGTGAGTCATAGGCAGGGTGCTTATGACAGGGTGATAGGTCAGTTAGTTAGGAAATTGGGATTAGCTTTGCTGTAACAGCCATGAGTAGCATGTATATAGGAGAAGATGGTTGTAAAGAAGGAATATAAGAAGTTTGTCATTCAATTTGTTCTATCTTTTCTCTATTCCTTCCTTGTTCTTCTCTCTTTCTCTTTGGAGGACCAACTGGCCTCGAATTTAGCTAGAGAAACCATAACCATCAAGTTCCAACCTTAACACCATGGGTCGGCCCAAGTCAAGTTTGTGTCTAACTCGGACTCAACCCGAACGAGGCGGGCGGATAAAAATTTGACCCGAAACCGACTTGGAGATTTGGTTGGATTTTCTAGTTCGAGTCTCATCGATTTTGAGTTGATTTGATTCGATCTCAGGTTTTATCACCGGGGCTGAAATCTGGCTAGATCCGGCGAGATCTAGTCAAAATTTGGCCTAATCCGTTGAGGTAGGGACTGGATTTCGTCAAATAACGGAGAGATCTTGCTGGATCTCGAAGGATATGGACCAAATCTCAATGGATCTCACCGAGATCTCACCAAAGTTGGTCCGAAATTTGTAATAATTCGTCGGAAAGGTAAAGGACTAGGTTCGAGTCGGGTGTCACGAGGTTTGGAAATGGAAAACCAAAAACTGACCCCGTGGGGTCGAGTTTAGCAAGCTTAGAACCCACGTCCAACCACCAGAGTCGTCGGATCAGGTGGCGGCGAGTCGAACGCGAGTGGGTTGTCCGGGTTGAGTGGGTTGTCGGACCAGTTAGACACCCTTAGTACTCGTATATAAGAGTCATCAACGCCAATGCTATGTATTGAATATTTTTTTTTTATAACAACTATGTATTGCATATGAGATTCTTTAGTCATGCCTCCTATATGTTGTACGGGCAAAGATGCCTGGTTCAACGCCAATGCCATATATGACATGACTTTCTTCGTTCATGTGTTTCAAAAAATTCATATTGGAGGAATTCTGTTATTCAAGCTTGAAAAGTTTACAAAATTATAAGTATAAAGAAATTTAAAAGAAATTATATTACTTATCAAATAAATAATAATATAATTAAAGTAGAGATTCAATAAATGATTAAGGTTTTTTTTTTTTTTTTAAAAAAAAAAAAAAAAAAATTAAGCAAGTTAAGCTTCTCTAATTGTATGTCCCGACAAGACATACAGATAGGGTACAAATTACAGACAGTCAACAGTGTCCCTAAATTCCAAGCAAGAGTTCGTAATATCTAAGTTTGTAATTGAGTGCTCATCGTCGTGTATTCCAATCATAACATCGACAACAAAATCTATTTTTTAGTGAAGAAAGATTTAGCTACCAATGGCAATGACTACGTACAATCACGTTTTACTTTAGTTTTTTTTTTTCTCTCTGTCAATTGTTAATATTTTAATTCCCCATTCAGAGCTTGGGTCCACTATAGCAAAAAGATAGATTTTGTTATGATTAGATAGATATATTTGGATCCACGTACAAGTCTTTGCGTTTCACGTTTTTTTATTTTTATTATTATTTAGAAGTCAGCTTTTATGTGATTATACATGTTTTAATGTGTCTTATTTATTGTTTACGTGACTTATAGATTTTTTTTAACAAAATTTTTATTAAAAATGAGTCTCATGGTACTATTTATATATTTAAAAACTATTTTACTACAGTATTTTTAATTTTTAACAAAATAAACTGTATCTAAATTACCCTAAGTTAGAAATTAATTTAAAAAAAAAAAGGATAAAAGATACATCTGGGAAGAGGGTAAAGTGTAAAGATAAATGGGGACATCAGGTAGAATAAATTTTTTTTATTAACCATTCAAGGAAATATCTTAAACCTATGTTGAATTCTTAGTCGGTGTATCAATTATAGATTCATAGACTCTCAGCATTTAGTCTGTGTATAATCAATACACTTTGTTTCAATTCTTTCTTACGTATATTCACAAGTTACAACTAGTAGCAAATATTTGCAATGCATGAATAATTAACGGTAATTATATACTATATATTCACTTTTATTAAGTTATTGGTACAATCATTTGAAAACAAATCAAATATAATAATTCACACAAACAAGCTGTTGAAATATTATTTAAAGAAATCTTGGTTTTTTTTTCTTCTCTATTGGATATATATTTTTTATTTGTAGTTTGAGATTTTGCAAGTCAAAACCTGTTTCAATTATCATATGATCATTGTATATAGTAAAAAAAAAAAAAAAAACTTTTCATAAATGCATAATATGCTTAGTAGTAGTAAATGAAATTAATAATATACTAACTTGTAGACATTTTGCAAGATAACATTGAATTAAAATTTTTTTTTTTGAACAAACATATAATAAAGAGATGGATTGTGGATTCAAGTTAGCTTTGCTGGTAATGTCCAGTAAAGTCTCTTAGCATTAAATAATAAATTTAGGATTCGAACCACATTTACACCAAAACACAACTCGTATCTTGACTTGATAATAAATAACAATTATGAATTTTCCTGAATCAAATGCCAAAAATTCATTCAAATTTCTATTGATAAATTAATTCTCAATTTTTTAACTCTAACTATTATTATTATTATTATGATTATACTGTAGTATATTGAGCTAGTGTTTAGTTAGGGTTGACTTTGCTCAATTTACGTAGGATTTAATCTAAGCTTAAGCCCAAACCAAACAATTGTCATAAGATTGGAGTTTTAGTGAGAATTCTAAAATTGTTCTATGTTTAGTGTGTGTGGGAGTAGATTCTAAAGTCATAGGTATACGAGAGAATTTGGACCATCTAAAAGAAGAGTCAAACAAAGACAAAGTGTAGTAGTGCATGGCTACTACGATAAAGAAAATAATGATTTTCATACATTGGCTAAATTTTGATGCTTAATTAATATGTGAGTAGACAAGATAATTATTAGTCTAAATTTTTATATATTTTTTTATTAGTTGGAGTTTTTATAAAGAACTCATTGATTAATATTTGGGCCTTTTTTTTTTTTTGTAATATTCAAGATTTTTGAGTAATACTTAGGGCCTCCTATTTAGGAGGCATTTGGTTCGTTGTAATGTGTCCTTGATGTGATGCACATTACGATGATGTAATATTAAAATTTTTGAATTATTTTATTTTTTTTAACATTATCATAATCTAAAATTACAAAATATATAACATCATCTTAATCTCATTAGTTTCCTAAATAATGTAATGTTGTATTCTTATATTGAAATTACATTAATGTAAGACTACAATAATGTAATTCGTGGTAAACCAAATGCCCCCTTAGAGGTCTTCGGCATTGACCTAAGTTGCCTAGTAGGCTAAGTTGCCCTGTCCATGGGGTGGAGGTGGAGTTAATGGGAAGCCTGAATGTTGCACTTTGAAGTGTTGCCAGCAACCAAGATCGACTTACAAACCTTAGTGGAAGTTTTTTCTCAATGCCAATGGAGTAAACAGCTTAAAATATTTTGCATTTACTATTGCACCAATTGTTTGATATGGGGAAACGGTTTGGAAATAGCTTATATAACTTTTAAAAACTAACATTTAAAAAAAAAAAAATATATATATATATATATATATATAAAAGTTGATTATTTTTTTTTGTTAAAAGTATTTATTAAAAATAAAATAAAGTGACTTAAAAATAATTTTAATACTTGTGCGAAAACCATAGCTAGAGACCCATATATAAACAGTTAATGTCACTCTTTAACCAAAAAGTTATTGTGGGATCTACAAAATGTGCCTAGCTGGTTGAACAATTATAACTTAAGCAATGAACGCTTCATCTTTGCGGGACCCACATATGTCCGGGTAACAAAGAATAGGATAAAAAAGCAACAAAAAAAAAAAAAAAAACTGGCATTTGATTGAACCTCAAACGCACACTTTGCTTTGCCAATGGTTGAGAAGGTAAAGAACCAAGGTCTTTCCTGACAGGAGTGGACTCTGCCATCTCCACATTTATACCAGTACCATCCAGAGGAAGGGTAAAGTTTTATCTCGGTTGCGGGTGCTGAATCTGCTGATTCAGGAACTATATATTGGCTTGTAGATTGAATAATAATGGCATGGGGCAAAGTTATGAGGAAGCAATGAATGAATGTAACAATACGTAGAGCTCTTGCTATAGTGAAGGGTGATTCCCAGTCCACCTTCTTAGGCTTTGAAGTCAAAGAAACAGAGCTTTCTTCAATGGGGGGCACCTGCTAGCTACAGCATGTATAGGAGTTTGCTGGTTTGTAAACAGAGCTCTCTTTCCTTTTGTTCCTTCCAAAATCCAAATGTAACAAAAACTGCTCAAATCCTGGTTGAAGCTTTGTTGGAAGCAGGGCCGACCCTAGGCCTAGGCCACTTAGGCCATCGCCTAGGGCTCTATTAGAGGAAGGCTCCAAATTTTGGGGTAAAAATTGATATATTTAAAAAAAATTGAAAATATAACAAAAAAAAATTAGTTTTATAATTTTCTTCTGCTTTCAAGAAGTTCCATAATATTGAGTAATGTTAGAGATAATACAACTTTAAATACATAGATCTTACAAACAGAGTAATGTAATAGTTTTACAAACTATTTTATAACATTTTTATAAACTGCTGTTGTAGCCAACTTCTTACCGGTTCTCATCTGCATCCACCAATAACATCACTTTTTTATTTATCTATAATCATTCTTCACATCATCAATTTGTAAAAGTTTTTGTAAAAGAATTTATATCTTTAGCATTTTGCCTTACAAATATATGTGTCACTAATCGCAAGAAATAATTCAAATAGGAAAATGCTAAAAATATTATTAATTTTATTTGAAAATTTTACAAATTGATATGGCAATTAATATGATATGTGGACGTCAATAACCTATTAAATGCATTTTTGAATTAGTTTTTGTGATTAATGATACATCTTTGTAAGTCTCTTGTTGTAAAATTTATAATATCCATATCATCATTCATTCAAATACTTATTTATTATCTTTTTGAAGTGTTACTAATTGCATTCATTTCTACATCGTTTGAAAGTTTTTTTTAGTAAAATTTGTTATATCTTTAGCATTTTTCCAAAAAATAAAAGGCATATTACAAAATAAAAGGAATAGATTTTTGTTATAAAAATTATGATATTAAATACTAGTTAAATATTATTTAAGTGATAACAAAAAGACCCCATTTAAATATATCACCTTAGGCCTCCAAATTTGTTAGGCCGGCCCTGGTTGGAAGAGACTTTATTACTTCAATTGTAAATATATGCTCTTCATATGGATGTAAACTCAATAATAATCAATAATAAATAGTAATTTCTTTTTTGTAAAGTGCAGGCTGCTGAGGGTATTTCTCAACAAAAATGAATGGTCAAGCTTAACTTTTGTTTATGAGGGTCTTTCCCAACAAAACAAAAAAAGGCTAAGTAATTATTTTTCAATTAACATGTTTTGTTTACCCAAAAATATATTACTGAGAACCTTCTAAGAATTCAAAGTATTTAGGTTCACTAAAAAAAACTTTTGGCCTCCAAACATAATTCTTAAACCTTTGAAAAAAAAAAATAAAGATTTCAATGGGGTTGAATGATTATTATTTTTGGAAACTGTTTTCACTTTATATTATCCAAACATATTTTGATATTTTCATTTGTTCGTCTTGCCCATGTCATATTAGGTTTTGGGACTGTATGTCATTTCTATTTCCACACTACAAAAAAAAGGGGCTTTAGCCGCGTTTTAAAAACGCAGCTATAGACTCCAAAAACGCAGCTATAGGACAATAGCCACGTTTCTATGACTACGTTTTT
Organism: Castanea mollissima; assembly: GCA_014183005.1. Lineage (NCBI taxonomy): Eukaryota > Viridiplantae > Streptophyta > Magnoliopsida > Fagales > Fagaceae > Castanea > Castanea mollissima. Next base: position 35,789,555 of record JACAVU010000010.1, on the reverse strand, counting down.
AAATGTGGCTTAGGCCACATGACAATAGCCCCTGTGGGGATCTATAGCTACGTTTCCTGGGTCTATAGCCGCGTTTTTTACAAAACGCGGCTATAGACCTGCTTAGGGCTGCGTTTTCTCCTCCTATAGCTTCGTTTTTGCAGCCCTATAGGCTGACTTATAGCTGCATTTTGTATAAAAACGCGGCTATATACACCCTTCGAACATTGACCTATAGTTGCGTTTTTGAAAAACGCCGCTAAAGGTCCACCTATTTCTTTACCATGAAAGCTACATTCCTCCTCTATTTCTTTTTCCGAGATGATTAAATTTCAATTATGAAGAAATGCCCAAAACTACATATATATGCAGAACTTGCATTGAATGGCAATGTGCTCAATTGTTTTCGATCGTTAGATGAGATCACAATTCAAAATTGTAAGTGTACATACTTCCAATGGAAATTGCAAATTTTATCCTCATTTATCATGGGATTGATAGGTAAGATCTAGGTTCTTGGATAGAATATTCATTGCTGTATATTTTGTTAATAGTCGATGCAATTTACAATATAGTTCGTGCCTGTGTTAAGACATAACAGTCCAATCAACAACAAAGAGATAACCACCATGTAGCATGTTATAAGCAACAGTTATAAGGGTGAGTTGAATTCAACTCCACGTATAAAAGAAAAAAAGGAAATTAATTGATGTCTTAATTTGATGATAAAAAATAAAAAATAAATAAAAAAGCAATCATCATAAACCGTATACCATAAGTTTGATATCCAATGGTATCTATTTTTTTTTAAAAAAAAAATAAAAATAGGAATCTTATTCATATATGATAATACTTAATTGTTCTAAGTTTTACGTCTAGTTTGGAGTGCTTCCATATACCCCATGTTCTCACCCTCTAAAAAAAATACATAATATAAAAAAAGAAAAAAGAAAAAAGAAAAATATAGAAGTGCGACAAGCAAATACAAATTTGATTCCTCTGTCTTTGCCATTTCTGCTTCCTTATTCCGAATAAGTTCACAAGCCAGTCAAGTTTCCTAGCGCTCATTTTGTGGCCAATAACCAGTCCAATTATAAAACCGCTTCCGTATCCAATCACAACAAATGTCCAATCAATTTCAATTGAAGAGCTAGAGTACTCTAGATTCTCTTTGAAAGTTAAAGGCGGTGAGCCTTCACATTTTCTTGACAACGGGTTCCTACACAATTCTAAATTCTCTTCAAATGAACTATTTGGAAATGTATCAAATTGGTTTCCTTGTGGTATGTATCCTGTGAAATCATTGTAAGATATGTCAAAAAATGCTAAGAAAGTGAGTTACACTAGTTGTTGAGGAATCTCTCCTAAAAGCTTGTTGTGAGAAAGGTCCAATAATTCAAGTAGTGTCAAGTGTCTCAAAGATGATGGTATATGACCAGTAAATATGTTGTTGGTTAAGTTCAATGCACAAAGCCCCTTAAGAGTTCCAATAGATTCTGGAATCAATCCTTCAAATATATTGTGTGAGAAATCAATGATTGCCAAGCCTTCTATTATTTTATAATATCTTGTTGTCAAGTGCTTGTTTGTCATTATCATCTAATAGTCATAATGATCAGAAAAATGACCAAGTGATCCCATCTGAAAAACAAATGTCTTTACTTGCATGTAACCTAACTGGCCATCATCAATAATTTTCATGGCATTCCAACTTTGGAAGAATTTTGAAGGTGGACTACCAGTGATACTATTGCAAGAAATGTCAAAGATGAGCAATTTGGGAACACAAGACTAAATTCAGGAGCCGCTATTGGACCATGAAAATAATTAGAGCGCAATATGAGAATCTTCAACTCAGGAAGGGTTGCCAACCAGAAGGGAAAAACTATCATTGATCTGGTTGTTTCCAAGATCAAGATTCTCGAGCAACACACAATTGACTATTGATTTTGGGACTTGCCCTCTCAACTTGTTGTCACCTACGTCAATCATCCTTAGTTTGTTCCCGCTTGTCCACGTGTGAGGAATAGTGGCATGCAAGTTGTTTCTTCTTAAATTCAATATGGTGAGAGAATTGCTGAAGTTTCCCAAACATTTTGGAATTTTCCCACTCAAGTTGTTCTCCGACAAATCAAGAACTTCAAGAAATGTTAAATTGCAAATCAATGGTGGGATCTCTCCTGTAAGTTCATTTTTTGAGATTGAATAGAAGAAGATGGGGGATTGTGGAACTGGCAATGATCCTTGGAGCTTGTTTGAGCTTATGTCTAGAAATTCTAAACCAGACCAAGGAAGAACAACAGGAGTTTGGCTAGAGCCGGTTAGAAAGTTGTGAGAGAGATCCAAAAAGATCAGATTTTTTGTACTTGTTTTCCAAAACCATTGGGGTATCTGGCCATGAATATTGTTGAAGGCTAAATCTAAGGAAACCAATCTATCTTGATTTTGTAAGAAGTTCGGGAACTCACTCAGATTGCATGAAGCCAACCCCAAAATCACGAACTTTTGAAGAGTAGCATTGGAATTTTTGGGGGGGGGAGCAATGATAATTTGTTCAATGACACACACAATGCTGTTAAATTTTTAAGCCTAAGTAGCATGTCTAGCTCCACCGTGCCACTTAAATTATTTGAAAAAAGATCAAGATATTTAAGATTCTCAAGTTGAGAGATAGAGCTCGAAATGGCACCGCTCAACTTATTTAATGAAAAATCCAGATAAACTAATTTGGTTAGATTGAAAACCCAAAATGGTATGCGGCTGGTGAAATCATTAGAGCTTAAATCCAAAGTAGTGAGTTGGGTGAAATTGGCAAGAGATGGTGGAATCTCTCCTAAATTGTTTTTGGAAAGGCGCAAAAGATTAATTTTGTTGAGCTGATTAAGCCATGACAAGCTCCCACTACTCATGTTATAAGAGGAAATTGATAGCTGAATTAGTTGGGAGAGATTTGAGAAGAAAGAAGGCGTCTGTTCTCTAAAATGATCTCCTGAAAGGTATAGAATAGTGAGCTTAGAAAGATTACCTAGTGAAGGGGGAATCAACCCTGAGAACTTACAATCTCGGAGATCCAAACGCTCCAAGGAATCAAGGTTTCCGATTGAGGCAGGTATCTCACCAGAAAATCCGGTATTCCCCGCTGACAAATACTTAAGGCGACTGCTCAAATGCAAGTGAGGCAAATAACCTTTGAGATCAAAGTTGTTCCATAGCTCAAGAAACTGTAGGTTTGTTAGCTGCAAAATCCTTATTGGAAATTGCCCAACCAACCTACAATTATGGAGGGCAAGAGCAGTCAGGGAGGATATATTTGCCAACTGATTTGGAACTGGAGAAGATATGTCTACCACAGAGAGATCGAGTATCTCTAGGTTGGTTAAGTTTTGTACTAGGCTTTCTAGAGTGGGTCTTTTGAGTTCCAAAAGCTGTAAATATGAATAATAATTATAAGACAAATCGAGGATAGACAATTTGTAGAGTAGTGAAATTTCTGATGGAACTTGACCGTGAAAGAAGGAATAAGAGAGGTTGAGATATGTCAGCATGGAAAGATTGCCTATAGTAGATGGTATCCGAGAGTAGTTGAAGTGATTGCAGCTGAGGTCAAGTTACCGAAGGTGCATAAGGCGGAAAAGGCTACTGCTAGAGTTGGTGGAACCATAGAGGCGACTGCTGCTGAGGTTAAGGCCAATCACATGACCAGTGTCATCATCACAATCAACCCCATCCCACAGGCAACAACTGTTGTTTTCTCCTTCAAGCATCCATGACGCAACCTTAGGATAAGCAGAACGAATTAAACAGGTGGAGGAGTTGACAATAAAGCTTTCTTGAATTGCAACAAGGCAGAGCTCTCGTCAATGCGACACAATGGACGAATAGAAGATGAAGAGTAAGCGGGATGAAAAAGTGAGCTCAAGAACATGAAGCAAGATATTAATGCTAGCCTCATAGTGTCTGTGTAAGTTATCTAGTAGTAGTATCTTTTATGTGTTTACAACTCCTGGATTAGCAAGGAAATGAATGCGTAGTTCATTTATAGACAAATGGAATGAAATATGCAATGGCATGCATACAAGATTGGGTGGACTCCACCAGCACCAGTTGCGGTACTTAGGAAGTCTCTGTGTTGGCCTCACTGTACGTAGGTCAAGCTGTCACTCCCCGTCAATTATGGCATTTGAAGCAGGATGTATACGCACCCCTCATTTTTTAGTAGAAATTTTTATCACTCTTTCAGTATTGTATCTCGCATTTAGCCTTAGGAATACAGGATGAGAAATTACGATAAAAACAAGCATCATAACCAGTTTTCCATACCCTAATTGAAGGGCTGGATCTACGACTTAAAGCAAATATAAGACCAAGACCAAGACTTTATAGTAACAAAATGAAAATCAATTAGAAAATAGGTTGGAGATAGAATTTTTATTCGACAATAAAAAATAAACAAATAAAAAAATCTGTTGGTATAAATTTGAAATATTATTATTGTATCTATAAAAGAAATTACAAGTAATATACTACAACCCTGGCTTTGTTCCATGCCAGACTCTAGCTTCATTTATGTGCCAGGAAATAAACTATTTGCTGAAAGGCAGATTTCTTCGGCTATGAAAAATCCAATGACACCAAACAGTATAAAGTTCAAGTATTAGTGAAAACACTATATTTTTTTTTTTTTGAACCTAACAAAGAATATATTTATTTTGGATCATGGGCTATGTTTATTGCACATAAATTGTTTTATGCAAACTAAAAAAAAAACAAATGAAACTGTGACTTCACTTAAAATCACTACTCCCAAATTGGAATTCTTGATGATTAAGTTATTTTTTGGGTAGTATAATGTGTATAAAACTCTGTAAAACAATTTGTTTACAACAAATATTACGGCCAACCAGAAACAAGAAGAAACAAATACAACTCAGAAAAGAGCAAGATTCAAAAAAGAAAACAACAGTCAAGTGGGATTAGCAGCTGTTAGTTTGTGATTGCAACCTGCCTAGAAAAAAAAAGGAGCGTAAGTTGTTCTTTAACGTCCATCTTGAGCTCATTCACTTAACCCAAAAAAGGGTCATTGAAATTGAACCCATTCATGTGCATCTTACACTTACTGTAGGTCACGCCGGGTCTCTTAACCCAAAAAAAGTCTCTTTTGTTTTTTATCTTTAAAGTCTCTCACGTGTTGGAATTTAAAAGGACTTCTGATCTCTTTCCCTTCTCAAGAGGAAATTAGAAAATCTTGTTTCACCCACATTTAATTTCCATTCAGGCCCACTTCTTCTAATCCTGTTGGAATGGAATGTTCAGGGTATTCTAATCGTTGTATTTGTCCTAACAATTCTCATAACAGGTCAATCTAATTTTCTTAGTTTGTGAAACTTGGCAATCCTTAGGAGCAGACGGAGAGATCTCCGCTTCATTCTGCAGAGTCAAGTCAAACACACTCGGTCTACGTTTCATCTTATTAGTTTCAGCCTGTCTCAAGAAATATTTGTGTGCATGAATAGCAATCTAGGCTGGGGTTTTGGTGGTCACAAACTTCTGTGAAATTTCTTTCCAATCATGTTTCCCAAGCTGGTTTAGACCAGTTAGAAATAATTGGTGCTCTTCCTCAGTCCATCGCTTCACTGAAACAAACAGCAAATTAAGTACATTAAAAACTGCTAATTAAAAATTTGTATGTCTAATGCTAACTTCTTTCCAGCAAACAACATATTGACACAATGTTTTTACTTCCATAAAGAAAGAAAACACAAGATTTTTTTTACTTTCTATAAACTAAAACTAAAAGCAGCTTTGTGACATAATATATACCTTTCGTTTTCTGATCGATACCAATGCTTGGCTCTCTAACAACTTGACTCTTGTTGTTCTCAACGTTGCCATTAACATTATTCTGTAAATAAACACCAAAAATTTTGATGCATGTAGCTGCATTAGTGTTATTATTGGCATTATTGCTAATAACAGAGGTGGTGCAAGTCCTAAAGTTGTGGCCAGTGAGGCCACATTGGGAGCACTTTCTTTCCCTCACCATTGTTCTCTCTAGCAAAGAACAACCCAACCCCTTATAACTACTGCAACTCTCTTTGAAACTCTTATTACAATGTGTCTATTACATAGTAAGAGGGTTACATATATAGATAAGGATTTTGGATTCCTAGTAGCAGTCGGATTAATAGTAGAAGAATGTTAACGGCTGGTAAGTGAACCGCCTAAATTAAAAAAGAGAGGCGGTGGGTCTGAAATCTGAATTCCACTTGCCTATCAGAAAGTATGGTCGGTGATGGGTTTTTGGTTTTAATTAAAACCGGTTAGTATACATATAGTTTGGGTTTTGCGACATTATTACAATTCTCATCTGAAAAAACATAAACATTTAAACATACAGAAAGAGAGATATATGGAAGTACAATACCTGGTGTAATGAAAATGAATGCGGTGAAGAGGAACTAGGATACAGGGAATTTTGAACAAGCAAGCACTAAGAGAAGTACTGATTATATTTCTTCTTCTTCTCTCTATTGAGTGTTATCGCTATTTGGAAGTGATGGGCCTCCTTTCTTGTGGTTTGTGGGTTTCGGCATTTATGGGGGAGATAAGAGTGACCACCGGGTGGAGAGGATTAGAGGGTTAGAAATTCGGATTTACTGTAGTTAATTGCTTTTATGTTATATTATTTGATTTCCTTAATTTTTTTAAGATTCTCATTTTTAAAAAAAAAAAAAATTAACACGTTTAATTCTTGATGTGAAAATGCACTCTATAATTACTAATTTTTTGTAATTATAATTAAATAATTTATAGTATTATCAATTCAATCATATACGGGTTCAACCAGAATCAGACCAAAAAATCAAGAACCAATTTTTATTCAAATTTTTGTCCGGTCTAATTTTTAAAACCATATTGTTAGTGTTACTTACCAAATAAAAAAGTATTGCTTTTGCTAGAGTTTAAGTTATAAATAATTGGTCAGCCTTCAAATGCTAAAAAGGTTGGCTTAGTGATATTGGTTTGAAACCTCTAACCAACAATGGGGCCACCTTCAATGGATTCTTCTATGCAATTATCCATAGTTTTAAAACCGGACCGGACCGGACGGTCCGACCGGTTCAACCGAGAACCGGCCTCAAATTCGGTTCGGTTATGAGGTAAAACCGGAAATATTAATAAAAACAGTAAATAATTCTGACCGGCCGGTTCAACCTTAAAAACCGGAAAACCGGCCGGTCGAACCGGGAACCGATTTTTGGCAAAACTCTGCCGTTTTGCCCTAAAAAATTAAACCTAATCCTAACCTAAGTTAAACTATCAGATTCATTCAGCTCAGCTCTCTGCCTCTCTCACAGACTCACTTCTCTTCACTCTTCAGTCGCCTCGCCTCCAGCCTTCATTCCTCAACCTCAAGCCTTCACCGCACAGCCCAGCCCCTCGCCCAAGCCCCAGCCCCTCGCTCAGCAGCACTTCGCGCGCGCCCCACCAGCCCCTCGCTCAGCCCTTCGCGCAGCGCGCCCCAGCCCCTCGCGCTCGCGCGCACACCCAGCCCCTCGCCCCCTCGCCCTCGCCCTCTCTCAGCCCCTCGCCCCCTCACGCGCGCCCCAGCCCCAGCCTTCCAGCCCCAGCCTCTCGCGATCCACGCGCACACCAAGCTCCTCGCGCGCGCCCGCGCGGCCCAGCCCCTCGCCCCCTCACGCGCGCCCCAGCGCCAGCCCCTCGCCCTCTCGCGCGCGCCCCAGCCCCAGCCCTTCGCGCGCGCCCACAGCCCCAGCCCCTTGCGACCCTCGCGCCCCCGCGCACGCCCCAGCCCCTCACGCGCGCAAGCCCCAGCCCCTCGCCACACCCACGATCACTCTCTCTGCCTCCACATTCTTTGCCTCCACATATAGTTTAAAATGGGTATGGTTCGGTTTCTTTTTTGCCGTTGTATTTTCATTTCAATTTCCCTTTCTTTCTTTTCATTTTTCTTTTCTTTTTACACTTAAATTTCTCATTTCCATGCTTCAATTCTTGTTTGCAGGAGAAATTTATGGTTGTGACTTGTGATCGTGGACTCTGAAGTGTTTTTTTTCAATTCTTGTTTGCTGGGTTTTTTTTTTCCTCTGAAGTGTTGCTCTCTGTTTCTCTGCTTGGTTCATCAGGTAATATTCTTTCCTTTTGATTTTGCTTTTGATCATGTTGTGGATTCTCTGTATGGTGTGGATTTGTTGTGGATTTAATTTACAGTGATTATTGATTGTGAAATATTTTTTATAGAGAATTATACATGTATGTCACTATGTTGATTGTTGTGTTGATGAATTTATTTGTTGGTAAAATAGTTGCTGCAAGTCTGAAATTGTTGAGTGAAATGGAGTCTGCTTTTGTACCATCTAATGAACATGCTTCTACAACCGGGTCTAATGCCAATTCTTCATCTGTGAGAGCGAAATGTGATCCTGCATGGGATCATGTGACTGAAGAGTTGAAAGACGGAAAAAAGTAGCTATAGATGTATACATTGTGGGAAAAGTTATAAAGGAGGGGGCATTAAGGATGAAAAGACATCTAGCTGGAATTAAAGGTGATGTGGCTGCATGTATGGGTGTACCTTATGATGTTAGGTTTAAAATGGTTGAGAATTTGAAGGAAATTGCTAAATCTAAAGAACAAACAAAAAAAGATCAAGAAGCATCTAATTATTCGCCATTAGAGGACTCACCAGAATTTGAAGATGTTCAAGAAATTACTCCTAGAGGTAGGGGGTTAAGTAGGGGAAATAGAAGTGGTGGTCCTAGTAATTTTCCATTAAGATCTAATCTTGGCAAGAGAAAAGTTGGTGATATTGGTAATTACTTCGCTCCTAGAACAACACCGGGAGCTCAACCTTCTATTAGAAGTGTTCTTGCTAGCAAAGAAAAGAAATTGAGGATTGATATGGCTGTAGCAAGATGGATGTATGATGCTTGCATTCCAATTAATGCTGTGAATTCTAGTTATTATCAACCTATGCTCAATGCTGTAGCTTCTTATGGTCCTGGATATAGAGGCCCAAATTATCATGCCCTTCGAGTGCCTTTGTTGAGAGAAGCAAAAAGAGAAGTCCAATTGATTGTTGATTCTTATCGTTCATATTGGGCTGACACTGGTTGTACAATAATGGCTGATGGGTGGACTGATACTAGGCATAGAACATTGATTAATTTCCTTGTTTATTGTCCTAAAGGAATTGTTTTTATACGTTCTGTTGATGCTTCTGACTTGGTTAAGGATGCTATTAATTTGAGTAACTTGTTTGATGAAATTGTTAATTGGGTTGGTCCTGCAAATATAGTACATTTGGTTACTGACAATGCTGCAAATTATGTAGCTGCTGGAAGAATTTTGTGTGAAAAATATAGGAACATTAGTTGGTCACCTTGTGCAGCACATTGCCTAAATTTAATTTTTAAGGAGATTGGGAAGATGGATCATGTAGCTAAACTTGCAAAGCATGCATCCAAGATCACAGTGTTCATCTATAATCATGTGGCTTTGCAAGCTTGGTTGAGGACTAGAAAAAATTGGACGGAAATTGTGCGTCCAGGGCCAACTAGGTTTGCTACTACTTTCATTGCCTTAGGGAGTCTTAAGGAACATAAGCATGACTTACAAGCATTAGTGACTAGCAAATTTTATGTTGAATCAAGATATGCAAAAGATAAGAAAGCAAAGGCAGTGGTGAAAATCATTCTTGATAATCAATTTTGGAATGATTGTCATGTAATTGTGCATATTATGTCACCATTGATTCGTTTATTACGCATTGTTGATTCTGATGAAAAACCAGCTATGGGTTATGTATATGATGGCATGTATAGAGTAATTGATGGAATCAAAAAAAATTTTAAGGACAAGAAGAGACTATGGGAGCCTTATGTTAATATTATCAAGGATCGTTGGGATAATCAATTCTATAGAGATATTCATGCTGCTGCTTATTGGTTGAATCCTGCATTCCAATATGACTCATCTACTCTTAATAAGAGGCTAGAGACACAATCTGCTGTGACAGATGTGATTGAATCAAAAGTTTCAGTTGGCCGATTGAAGTTAGTGGAGGAATTAAGGCTATTTCGAGAGCGTGAACAAACTTTTGGAACCCAACTTGCTCAAGAATCAGCCAAGACATCTCAGCCGGGTAAGATATCATTTACTTTAGTTAATTATGTTTTAAAGATTATAGTTCTTTTTTATATTTTTGGGATAAGTATGTTTATTGATTCATTGTATCTTTGTTTTGTGCTGTATATGGAACTTAGATAAGTGGTGGAAGTTGTTTGGATCTTGTGCTCCAACTTTACAAAAGTTTGCAATTCGGATCCTTAGCCAAACAGCTGCCTCTTCGGGATGTGAGCGGAATTGGAGTGCTTTTGAACAAATACATAGCAAAAGAAGAAATAGATTGGAGCATCAACGACTTAATGATCTTGTGTATGTTCATTATAACTACCGATTGAAAGAAATGTATTATATAATCTCTTTTAATTAACGTTGTTATGGGAAAATATGAGTGATTCACTAATTTGGTTGAGTGGGTTCTTTGTGATTGTGAAATACAAGTGATTTGGTTATCAATTATTCATTATGTTCATTTTGTGATATAGAGTCAAAAGGAAGAAGTTCAATTTGATCCTATTGATTATGCAAGTATCGATAAAACTGAATTTTGGGTAGTGGAAAGATGAGGAACCTCCATTTCTGGATCATGAGGAGATAGAGAATGCATTATATGAAGAGGGAGCTCATCCAATCGAAGAAGGGTCTTCTAGTCATGTACAAAGAGGTTAGGTTATAACAATTCTTTGCCTAATTGCATATTTTAATTAGATATTTATGATTTATGATAAATGATTATTAGAATCGTTATTTCATTTATTGTTCTTTGGTTTTGGAATTTGTATAGATATGGATAATGAAGTGATTGAGGATGATGATGACATCGATTTGGAATCATTTGGTGATGAAGATGATGCTCCTCCCGGATTTAGAGATAAAAATCATCCTATTCCTATTGAAGATGAAGAAAATGAGGATGAGGATGATGATAATGATGCTAGTGGTGGAGCATTTGGTTTACATGATGATATTGATTTCAATTTTCTTCATAACAAATGATGCTTGACTTTTCAAACTTATTAGTTATTTGTTTGAAACTTTAAAACTTATTTGCTATTTGGATGTGATGAACTTATTTGTTATTTGTTATTTGCTATTTGGATGTAAATATAATGACTAAGGAACTTATTTATTTGGTTTTGTTGATAGTTTATTATGTTAAACATGATTTTTTTGTAATGTTTTATGTTAAATTCTTTAAAAAATGTTATATACTTCTTTAAAAAATTTATTAATTATTTATATAATTTAAATAAATAATAATTAAATTATTTATGACGTCACCGGTTCGACCATCGGTCGGACCCCGGTCGGACCTTAAAACCGGTAATTAGCTGCTTTTCCGGTTCGTTCACCGTACCGATTTTTAAAACCATGCAATTATCTAGTGTGTGTGAGGCAGAGAGACCCCACACACCCGAAGGAATATTCAGGCCCTTGAAGTGCTATAGACAGCTAGTTAGTTTTTATGCGTATATTACACGAAACATTCGCGAGCATACGTGACAAACAAAATTACTTCTGTTTAACGTTTTCATTCCGAAATTATGGTAAATAACGCGTTTTATTGAAATGAGGAGTTTATTTGCCATGATATATGGACTACGTAACAAACGTAGACTCAAACACTAACATATATGAATATATCTGATAAACTGATAAGTGCTAACACTGATTGATAACAACAAAGCTGCCAAAACCTAAGGTGTATGTGTAGGTATAGGCTATAGCCTATTATACTCAATTGTGAAGGTTATACACAAAAAAATATCCTCCATTCTGTGCATCCAGCCTTTAAGGCTTTGTCTGTGCATCCAGCCATCCAACACCACTGTTACTGTAAGTGAAATCTATATTTTATGCTTAATTATTATTATTTTTAAATCTCTTTCATCCATTATACCATTGTATTTGAATCTTCCTTATTATAATATAGTTATGATTTAATTTTACATTCTATGAATCAATTATACATATATATTTATTTATTTATTTATTTATTTATTATACAATATAAATATTTGTAATCTGCTAGCAACTAGTAAGTTGTCAATGTCTCGGCAAAATAAGTAAGCTATCAAATGATTGAATAGTAAAAGTCTAAGATTTATCAAAATTTGATATATTTAATTCTAATCATATTATATTCATTATGTATTTATTATAGGAAAAAGAAATATGGTTAGAAAGAAAGATCACTTTTGGGAGTATGTTGAGGAGTTAGATGGTCGTTTCAAGTATAATTTCTGTGAACGAGATTTTGTTGGAGGTGCTTCAAGAATTAAATTACACTTAGAAGGAGTTAAAGGTCATGATATTGAAATTTGTACAAAAGTTTCTGATGATGTACAAGCGGAAGCTTATTTAGCAATTGGAGGGCATAGTAAAAAGCTCAAGATTACATCAAATTCAAGCAATGTGGAACAGAGCAAAAAATTGTCAACTTCAATGTCCAATGATTTGCATCAAACCACCATTTTAGAGATGTGCTAAAAGAAAGACAAGAGTTCAGTGGACAAATTTCTTACCCAACATATTATATTGAATAACATATCATCTAATGTTGTTCAAACACCAGCCTTCATTCGCTTTGTGCAAGGTGTTGCTGAATATGGTTATGGATACAAGTTAGCTTCTTATTCAACTCTTTGAACAAAGTTAATTCCAAATTCAAGGATAGAAGTTAAAGAATATATATCAAATGTTAAAAAGTCTTGGGTTACAACTGGCTGTACTCTTATGTTAGACATATGGAGTGATATGAAACAAAGAGCTTTTATTAACATTATTGCATATTCTCCTGGGGGAGCAGTATTTATGCATTCAATTAATGTTTCTCAAGAGAGAAAATTTGGATTTTTCAAACAGATTATTTCTGCAATAATTGAAGAAATTTGGCCTAATCATGTTGTTCAGTTTATCATTGGTAACGCCACAAATTTTGAGTCAGCTGGAGACATGCTTATAGGTAAGTATCCTCATTTGTACAAAACACGATGTGTTGCTCATGGGATTCAATTGCTTTTGAAGGATATATATGAGGAAGTTATTGGGTGCAAACGGTAATTGATGATGCAAATCAATTGTTGCATATATGTACAGCACACTATCGTCCTCTCACTCATGAGAGCACACACAAACAATAAGGAGTTAAAACATCCTTGTACAACTAGATTTGCTTCTAATTTCTTGATGCTCCAATCTATTTTGAATGTTGAAAGCGAATTGCGAATACTTGTTGCATCTTCTGATTATAGAGGATTAGATTATAACAAAAAGGATATTGCCAAAGAAGTTACTAATATAATTCAAAGTACAGAATTTCGGAGTCAAGGACATGAGGTGCTACTAGTGTTGGAGCCATTGGTTTGAGTTCTTCGATTAGTTGATGGTGATGGGTCAACTGCTAGGTACTTATATGAAGCAATGGAAAGGGAAAAAGAAGCAATTCAGCAACGTTGTGGCAACAATCAAGAAAAATATATACGGATGTGGGAATTATTTGAGGGAAGGCGTACTCAAAATATAATCCATCCAATTCATTGTGCTGCAGCCTTTTTAAATCTTGCTTACATGTATAGTGGGACATTTACTGAGAATCGTGAGATGAAAGAGGGAATAAGTTTTATGCTAGAGAATTTGGTGGCTCTTGAAGAAAAGATAGAATTTATGGGACAAGTGCAACTTTATCGAATGAAATTATCAAGTTTGTTTACTGAAACTGCAATGACAATGTTGAAAACATCTCATCCTAGTAAGCTCAACAACTTTACTATAGTTTTAATATTTACATAAATTATTTCCTTATTAATTTATGGGTACATATTAATTTTTACTTCATTTGTAGGAATATGGTGGGATATTGTGGAGATAGTCTTCCTGTTTTAACAAAGTATGCCATTTGAATTTTGAGTCAACCTTGTAGTTCTTCCTTATGTGAATGTCATTGGAGTGCATTTGAAGTAGCACAAACAAAGAAGAGAAATAGGCTGACACCTAAGATGTTGGATGATCTGGTGTATGTAAGAATGAACACAATGATGATGGAGAAATTCAATACCTTAGAAGCTCGAGATGTAGAGCCAATTGATCTTGACAAGCTTAATGAGCTTCCTGAACATGAATATGTTTCTCAAGAACAAGGTACAGAGAATGACACACTAGGTGAAGAGGTTGAAAATATTAATGATGATGTTATAAATGATACAGATCTTTCATAGTTAAATTGATTGGTTTTTTTCCCCTCTTTCCTATTTGTTGATTTAGTTGTGATGATTAATAAGTTAAGATAATTTATATTAGATCTTTGATTGTGTAGAACGTTATTGGATATATAATTTAATTATTAGTTTTTGGATGATTATTAGTGTTATTATTATTATTATTATTACGGAAGAAGGTAGAATTGATATATTAAAATTGACAAAAGTACATAAGTATAAGAATAGGGTCCTAAGCCACAACAGGCCTATCCGCCTAGGCTACAGGACAAGAAAGAGGCTAAACACCACAAATAGAAGACATGACTAAAGAAAACGAATAAAAAATTGAAAAATGCTGGGGCAGCCCAAAAAAATGACTAAAGCAAAGAATAAAAAATTAAAAAAACTGCCTTAGACCAAATCATGTCCTCTGGTTGGCCATCAACGTTTGATAAGTACTTAGTATAATGAACAAACAAAATCTGGAAAATCTATTTGCCTCAATATCTTTTTTTTCTTTTTGATTAACGGGAAAATTTTATTGAAAAGACAACAAACAAAAAGCTAAGCCTACATAATTCTTACAGTAGATTACTTTATAAGTTCATATTAAATCCTTTATAATCTTCTAGTAAACATAATAGAACAACTATTGTATTTATCTATAAAATAAAATACTTGACAAATATTTCTGTATTTTTTGTAGCATCTTTTTAAAATATAAACTTATTATACTTGTATTATACATGTACCGTTATTTATCCGTTCTCGTATTTTTTTGGCCGAATTTTTGAAACGTACTTTTCTTAAAATGACTGAATTATACACGTCTGTATATTTTCTGTATTATACACGTACTGTATATTACTCACTATAGACATATTTATTAATAAAAAATTAAATATAAAAAATCAAACTATTAGTAGGTATTAAGCTATATAAGTTGTTGGATTAGAATGGGAAAAGGTGATGGTTTTTTAAGTCAATATATAATGGACATGTATATGTAGTTTTATTTTTGTGATAATTCAATAGTTTGGATTTGGGAGTTTGAACCTTGATGTCTCTGTTAAATGCAATAAGAGGTGCTAGTTAACCTAACAATGCCGGATACTTTTTTATTTTGTATATTAGAGAATGAGATGATTACCTTACATTCTCTAAAAATTGAAGTGCACAATTGAATTTTTCTTAGTGTCTGATTCAAGTTGAAAATTACAATAATGATAAAAATTGAAAGAGGAAAAATTTGGCATCAAACATGTATAGAGTGTCACAACTCAAATTCATAAAATATGAATTTAGAGGCATGACTAACTTATTGAACTTGCATAAGTAAATAAAAGTAACTAACTTCAAAATATAAGAAACATCCAAAGTAATAAACTCTTAATTAAACCTCTTTCAACTCATAAATGTCTAAAAATAGAAATAAACTCCAAATATCATAAAATTCAAATAAAAATAGCGAGGACTAAAAACCTATAAATAAATACAAGCCCTACTAAAGACGCCTACGTACTCTAAAGCCCTATCCTTGCACTTTACCAAGCGCTTCAAAGATACAGCCCATAGCCAATTAAACTCAAATCTAAAAATAGCAAATGATGGGGTACGCAATGGGGTACGCAACACATCCCATAAGCAATTATACACATCAATCAATATAATAGAGTTAAAGTAAAGCATGAGTATTTTGAATTTAGAAATCTTCTCAATAAAGTTAAAGCAAATCATGAGTAATTCAAATCTTATAATCATTTGAAAATACATAAAGCAAATCATGAGTAATTCAAATCTCATAATCATTTGAAAAAGCATATAATTAATAATAAAAAAACATAAATAATTAATCAAAGCACATAGTCTCGTATACGTAGATCACCTGAATTCTATGATTAATAATAATAACAAATTAACAATAATGATAGTGATGATAAAAAAAAGTTGGGTTGAAGCTTAAGGCTCCAAACCTTTGTCCATTAAAATAAGTGTCCAGGATAATATGTTTTACTAATATAAGCTACTTTCTATTTCTGTTATCTAATAATTACAAATGGCTACTAAGATAACATAGTAAAAGAAAATTAGTACACAAAATCTTCCCTGGTAAAACGTGAAGGGTAGATTTTCATCCATCATGGTCCTTGTATTGTCACCAGCTCTATCGAAAGCTAAACGCTTCATCTGGGCGGAGCTACATGTTAGGGTGGGGGGACAAAGTTTTTGAAATTTTCTTTTTACCATGTAGAAATATTTAATATTTTAAAAATTAGCCCTCAAAAATGGGACTTGGCCCCTCCAATTATTTGAGTTGGTCTAATAATGTTCTTAAAAAAATTGTCCAATTTGTCTAGTAGTTATAGAGAATGTATTGTTTCTCAAATTCATTTTATATGGTAAAACGTATTTTCATATTTCTTAAAGTTTTGGATTATTCATCTTTTTGAACACTTCATTAATTGAATTGATATTTTTTTACCCACAATTGTAGACAATTTGGTAAAATATATTGAAATTGAAAATTGTAAGGATTTCACTATGGAAGATGGTGAAAGATTAATTTAATTCTATGAAACATTTAATTTTAAAGATTTATTATGCAAGATATTAATTTTTGTGTATGTCTATAGATGCATGTGTTTGTGTATGTGTATGAAAGTTTATATAGACTAATAAATTAGCAACACAAATCCGCGTCCCAAACAAAATCTTTTGGCTTTGCCTCTATTCATCATCCGATTTGCAAACCCAATAATGATCATGGTTATGTAATTAGAAGTCCAAGAAGGACTTGATGGTGAGACGACCTTCTTAACGAGATTCACGATTGGGTGCTTGTGATAGATTTGGGCAACGCTTGGCAAGGTTTTATGATTCTAGTAAAAAGGGTGCATCAGATTCATAGTTTTATCTTCGCCTAAGATTATGAGCTACCCCTCTGAAGTCTGAAGAAAAGCAAGGCTTTTCGCTAGCTTCTGGTAACGTCAACTCAGGAGGCTTCCCCTTTGAAAGACTGAAGCACCTTCGGGAACCATTGTTGTCTTTAAGCATAAGCCATGGAGGTTGGCGATATCGACCAAAGTTCTCTACAGCTATGGCCGACCGCCATACAGTAGAAGCTGCGCCAAAGTTAAATAGTTAATTAATATAAAGCCCTAAAGTAAAAACCAATTTTTTAAACTATCCCATTTTACATAAAATTTATATTCTACTCTTAATTTTTTTTTTAAATCCATTCAATATTCATCATATTTTAAGATAATAAACAGAGTAGACAGAGGAACTTTAATGTTTTAAAAACAAGTTTTACAAAACGTTACAATGCTCTCCAAAGTTGAGCACAATAGTTTTTACAAAAATTTGAATATTGTTTTTTTTTTTTAATTATACAAGATAGAATTTATATTCTAACCTAACCTAAGTATATATATGTGTGAAGCTCCCTCCTAGAGACTTGAAGCCCGACTCTTGCCTCCCACACCCCACAAGCACTTATACTTGTACAAATTTGAATATTGTTAAAGAGTCATATACGTTGACATTTTTGGTAATTTTTTCATTGTAGTACTCCTCAATTTGGCTAAAAACACTATGTAGTGAAGAATCAGATGCCAATGCTAAAAGTTAACTATCAAATTGTACAAAGTGTACATATTTTCAATGGAAATTGCACCTTCTACACCCCCCCCCCCCCATTTATCATGGGATTGGCAAGTAAGATCCTAGTTTTGGGTTCGAACACACACACCACACACACACACACACACACACACATACATATATATATATATCTGCAACCTTTTATTAAGGAAATACTAGATCTATAAGTTATTTTACAAACTTTTTTACGTTGCTGATGTGGTGAGTGATTATTAATAAATGAAAATGTGATGTTAGTAGTGGGTCTAGATGAGAACTAATAGAATTTACATATCAACTCTTTGTAAAAATATTGTAAAATAATTGTGTCTGTAGTATTGCTCTTAGTTAATAGTTAGTACAATTAATAAGTTTGGACCAGTATTAAGACATAACGGTCAATCAACAGCAAAGAAATTACCACTAGGTAGCATGTAAGGTGGTTTCAAGTTGGTTAAATGGGTAAACTCTCTTATTGTCAAATAAGAGACTTAGATTTAGATCCCACATACAAAAGATAAAAAATGAAATTAATTGATGTCTTAATTTGATAATAAGAAAAATCACCATAAAATGAACACCATAAATATTAAATCCAATTGTATCTATATTAAAAAAAAATGTTAAAGCCAAGGATCTTATTTGTATATATAATAATACATAATAACTCTCAGTTTTTACAACTAGTTAGAAGTGCTTCCATATGCACCACATCCCCACCCCATCTAAAATAAGACATAACATAAAGAGAAATGTTATGTCCACAATAAATCTTAAGTGGCAGGTTATTATTGGTTGTTATGGGTGAGCAAAAAAGTAATTTAAGTTATGAATTTAAATTAAAATCAATAACAACTTATCATCTATGATTTGTTGTGAAAATGTTGTGGAAGAAGCTAGAGATACAAACCTTTTTACAAAAAAATTTACAAATTGCTAATGTGCCAGTGATTATTGATAAATGAAAAAATGATGTTGGTGGTGGGTCTAGATAAGAACTTGTAAGAAGTTTGTCACAATAACAGTTTGTAAAATATTGTAAATAATTTGTGTATATAGTATTACTCAACATAAAAGGAAAAAAATATAGTAGTGCGAGAATTAGCAAATACAAATTTGAATACATGTGCAAGATATTTTAACTATGCAATTTTAGTTGTAACATCCCATTTCTTTTGTCTTTGCTATTTCTACTACCTTATTCCAAAAGAGTTCACAAGTCAAATAAGCTTCCTAGTGCTTATAATGTGGCCAATAACCAGTCCAATATAAACTTTTCTGATGATGCACAAAAATCGTCAGTTAGTTTATTGTCCTCGATCGCTCCAATGGTACCTGAAGAACAAGAACCAAGAACCTAACAGGAGCACTAGTGGAGTACCAATCAATAACTCTCCGAAAGTTAAGTCAGTGAATGAGAAATCTCTAGGAATTCTATAGCGAGAGGGCTAGGGATTTTCTGCGTACTTGGGCGAAGAAGAGGTCTAATGCTTAAATAGTGGTGAATAGTGAATCAAGATCCCTTGGATGTAGGATCTTTCCTTATAAAGAAAATTTTGAATTAGGGTTTCCGAGATTTTAGGGTGTCTTTCCATATGGAGAAAATATGGGCATGTAGTAGGGTCTTTGGACGTGATGCATGAGATATTTCCATATGAGAACAGATGCGTGGAGACTACGTAAAGGATTGTGGGGCCCATCACTTCTGTCCGTCGGCATAGCCACCCATTCGTCGGTATGCAAATAAGGAGACATCGGATTGTCCATTCATCAATTTCTATTCGTCGTGTGTTCACTCATCTGAAACATTATCTCAATGGATCTTAGAGGACAGGCTTGTGGTCAAGAAACGTAGCCCGTCCGTCGAGATGGCATGAATGGGACTGTCAGCCCTTGTAAGCACTTACTTGTCTGTCGGGATCAATTAGGATGTATAAACAACAAAATTTCTTGATGGACAAAAATACCCATATCAGCTACCCCATACTCCATGACTCGTAAGGGTAGCTGAAGGGTCGCGGAGTACACGGAATATTTCTATCATTTAATGCTCCTCATCTCGATAATCGATGTCATAAATAGGGGGTGAAAAAGGTCTTTGCAACTAGTGGAATGACACATGGCGTCCCATGATTGGTGGAAATGAAGCATCACGCTACTTCGTTTTTTGTGCCCTTTTGCATATAAATATGTTCATACCCTTTGAAGTTTACTTTCTTATTTTATGAAAAATTTCACCCAGACTTCATCGTCTTAACTCTCCTACCATTTCTTTTTCAAGGCAACCTCTCACTCGTTCTTGATATTATTTATTTATTTTTTCAATCGTCTTCCCTCGGTCATTGATCTAGTATTTAGTTTGCATGTGAGTGACTACCTATTTTCTTATCCGTTGCTCGTAGGTGAGAGAATGTCAGGAGGTAGTAAAGTGACAAGAGGTCACGTCCCTGTCCTTTGGTCTAGATGATGAAGATGCTCATCCATCGGGAATGTTCCTTTGATGAAGGAGTGGATGGTCCTTTGGAAAGGGAGCCGTCGGCTCACCTTTTTAGAAGATGAGATGGAAGGAGTAGTAGATGGAGAGGTAGATGAGGAAGAGGAAGAATATAAGGAATACAAGGAAGAGGCGTGTAAGAAGAGGACTAAGAGGAAGAAGAAGAAGAAGAAGAAGAAAAGAAGAAAGAGAGATGTTGACAGGAAAGGAGAAAGGAAGGTCATGGCCTCTGGCTTGTCGGGCAACGACTACATGCCATTCATTCTTCCTAGTATTTGGTCAGTGAATGATTTCCTCTCCAAGATGTTGAAGAAGGTTTTTGATAATTTGCACCCTCATTACCAAATTCAAGACGATGTCCCTATTAGGATGGCAAGTAAAAGGGGGAAGTATTATTCTGGTTGAACTGCAAACATCGGCTTTTATGAGGCCGTCTTCATGGCGTGTCCATCTGCCAAATTTACCCTAAAGCCTAGAAAATTTTCCTTGGGGTAAAGTTACTATAGGGTTAGATGAGTGGGGGTTGTCGTTGCCTCACTCTTGACAAGTTCCTTTTCTGTTATAAACCCTGGCAAATTATGGGTTCAAAGGGTTTTTATAACTTTGTTGTCGATAAGGTGGCGTTGAAATTGGTGATGGATGTCCTGGACTCCAATTGCAATTGGAAGAGCTGATATTTTTTTTGTTCAAGGCTCAAACTAGGTAACAAGATCGGACGGTATAGGAGACGAGTATGATAATATGTGGGGTGTCTTGGACAAGTTTGGTGAGTTGTCGGCCATAGCATGACTCGTCTATATTTTATTCTTCACACTAACTCGTCGTGTTTTCTTCTTTTAGCCTAGGTAAGTCCGTCGATTAGCAAAAATGAGTTTGAATTTCTACAATGCATCCTTGCTATTACCCTTGTGTAAAGGAGTTGGAAGAAGCTGGTTACACTTGATAGCCTACACGCTTTTTGTGGTGGACCAGTTCCAACGAATGAGGCAAGGAGGGATGGACTTGGGGAAAAAAAGAGTTTTGGAGGTGAAGAAGGCTATTGCCCTTCAAATTAAGGCTAGTAGCTCTTCTGCTCCTACTGCCAAGGTGAGCCAAAAAAGGAAGAACTAGGGGGACGGGGACCACCCGTTGAAAAAGATTGTTAGTCAACCTGTCGCTTCGAGTCTAATGGGTCCTCATGGCACTCCTAACCCCCCCCCCCCCCCCGGTCATGGTGTAGGCAAGGGTTTGATGACGGCTCATGGTCCCATCCGTCATCAATGACCCGTCGCTCCAGTGGTCCCTTTTTTGGTGAGGGACAAGCAACATGCCATCCCGACGATTTACTCCATTGTGAAGGATCTTGATCTTGACAAATGCTCTAAGTATGAGACAGAAGCTCTAGGGGACTTGGCCTTTTTGACTTAATAAGGGTGAGTTATTCTAAGTCACGATTTTACCCCGTCATGTATTGTAATCGTACTAACCATCTATTTTTATCAAGCTTCTGTGAGGATGCGAGCACTTCAAATCTGGTGTGCCACTAAGGAAGTCATCGTCAAATGCTTAAGGAGTTGCCTAGAAGAGGAATTGGACCAACTGAAGAAGTACAAAGAGGAGGCATATACTCTTCATGGTGAAGTCAACGCCTTGACGGAGCAGGTGAAGAAGCTCAATGGTGATATCCGTCGAGCCGAGCAGGTGGCAGAGGCTAATGCCATCTTGACGACTGTGGTGACTTCCTCAGTGAGACCCTGGACAAGGCCAAAGTCAATGTTGTTGAGGAGTACAAGGACTCCCAGTCATTCTTCAACCTGCTAGGGTCTCAATATGGCGAGGGCTTCGAGGACTTCCGAAAGTAGGTTGTCACCCTTTTCCCTAATGTGGACTTTTCATCTGTCCAAATTGAGCTTACTGTCCCAATGACCTTTAGAGTGGTTGATGTTGAGGATGCGAACAAGGATGTGCTTGAGCATGTGGTGGCTCCTCAAGTGGTCCAAGGTGACATTCCACCTCAGGTTGAAGAGGCGACAAGAAAGAGAGTTAAGCCTGCTACCACCTTCTAGAAAGAAAGCTTTTTATGTCTACTTTTCCCTTCCCCCTTTGTTTTTTGCAATTTTAATTCTATTTTGAGAACAATTTGGGTGCCCTGTTTTGGCACATGTGACATTTTCCTTTATTGTTTGAATCAATTGTCATTTTTATCTTAAATATAGTTGTATGAATGCCTCTATTGCTATCGTTTACTTTATGTATGATCATTCATCGAGAATACTTAGAATACACATATATATGAATGTGTTTTTTACCATCCACCCTTTGGACTTAATGATTCGTCCACCCTCTAGGTAAGACAGTGACAAAATTCTTTGAGATCAAAGCACCCGTTGGTGTTCTTGTTGATCGTGCAACCCATAGGTAAGACTTCGTCAATTTTTTTGACACAAGGCACTTGTCGGTGTCCTTCATTATCCATCTACCCTGTAAGTAGGACTTTGTAAACTTTTTCAACCTAAGGAACTTGTTAGTGTCCTTAGTGATCCGTCTACCTCGTAGGTACAACTTAATAAAAAACTTTTAGGACCAAGGCAGACGTTGGTGTCCTTGATGATCCATCCATCTCGTAAGTAGGACTTAGTAAATTTTTTGGGACCAAGGCATCCGTCGGTGTCCTTGGTGATTTGTCCACCTTGTAGGTAGGACTTAGTAAATATTTTGGGACCAAGGCACTCGTTAGTGTCCTTGATGATTTGTCCACCTTGTAAGTATGACTTAGTAAATTTTTGGGACCAAGGCACCTGTTGGTGTCCTTGATGATTCGTCCGCTGCGTAAGTAGGACTTAGGGTCTGTTTAGATAGAACTTATTGCTGAAAACTGAAAACTGAAAACTGAAAACACTGTAGCAAAATAATTTTTAAATGTGTAAATAGTGATGCAGGACCCATTTTTAATAAAAAAAATTGATAAAAAGGTACATGAACAGTGCACACACAGTACGCGCACAGTGGCGCACAGTACGCGCGCAGTGCGCGCACTGCACATTTGTCCCTAGAGCAGCAGCAAAATAAAAAAAAAGAAAAAAAAAAAAGAAGTAAAATGTGAAAACGCAAAAACGTGGAAACGCAAAAGTTGTATCCAAACTCCACCTTATAAACTTTTGGTAAATGGCACCCATCAGGTCTTGATGATCTGTCCCCCCCGTATGTAGGACTTATAAATTTTTTTTGTAACTTTTCTTAAAAGGTCGACACTAGACAAAGGATATGAATAGTGTATAAAAAATTAGATAATATGTCTGATAATCCTCATGAGTCTCATTTCAATAATTGAAAAACTAACATCCTACTTTAACAATATAAAAGAAGAATTAACATAGTTCGTAGTAGTCCACTACTGGTAGTATCTTCGCGGGTGTTTGGTGTTCCATGTGTCTAGGTGGTAGGTCCCTTTCCTATGGCAGGCAATGATCCTAAAGGGTCCTTTCCAGTTAGGGCCTAGCTTGCCCTACCGGGGTCTTTGGTAGTTGTCGTCACCTTCCTTAGAACTAGGTCTCCAACTTGAAAATGCTAAGGTTTGACCTTGGGGTGTGTTACTTTGCCAACAAGTCTTGATCGCACGCAATTTGTTTGCTCAACCGTCGCCATAACTTCATCTAGAAGGTCCAGTTGTAGGTGCATTCCCTCTTCATTCCTTCTTTCTTCTGGTAGGATACCCTATAGCTGGTTAGTCCAACTTCTACTGAGATGACAACTTCATTCCCAAATGTGAGGCAAAAACGTGTTTCGCTTGTAGGCATGCAAGTTGTCGTCCAATATACCTATAGCACACTTGGTAGTTCGTTTGGTCATATACCTTTTTCCACCTCGAGCCAAGTCTTGATCATCTTGAGCAAAGATTAGTTTGTAACCTCAACTTGACCGTTGCCTGAGGGTAGGTGGGAGAGGAATAGTGGTTTTTGATCCCCAACTGTTAGCAGAAGTCCTTGAATGTGTCGTTATCAAGTTGCCTTCCATTATCAGAGACAAAGACTCTAGGGATGCCAAGCCTTCCATCAATTCCACCGTAACCCATCGCTCCTTGATGTTCAATGCCTATGGGTGATCATCCATCTTTAACATAGCAATGTAGCATTCGCAAGCCGCCATCTGGTCTCCGCATGCTTCTTCTATCCCACACTCTATTGGGAATTTCACCAGTAAGTGGTATGTAGACGTGGTTGCTCTCCATGCATTAAGCGTAGGTCGCTTGATGATGACGTTGTAGGTAGAGGAGCAATTGACGACTAGGAAATTGACCTTCTTAATGAGCTGCTAAAGGTATGTTCCAATGGTCACTAGTAAGGTAATGGTTCTAATGGGGAAGACCTTGGTACCGCCAAATCCAACTGGCGGTGTGTCTGAGGATAGAAGACGCTCCTTGTCGATCCCCATTTGATGGAATGCAGGGTAGTAGAGGATGTCTACCGAACTCCCATTG
Organism: Castanea mollissima; assembly: GCA_014183005.1. Taxonomy (NCBI): domain Eukaryota; kingdom Viridiplantae; phylum Streptophyta; class Magnoliopsida; order Fagales; family Fagaceae; genus Castanea; species Castanea mollissima. The sequence goes on along the minus strand of JACAVU010000010.1, from coordinate 35,764,639 downwards.
TCCACTAGCACTCACTAGGTGTTGAAGTCTGCTATTGACAAGTTGATGACCAGAGCATTGCCGTGAGGGTGGTGGAATCGTCAGGCCTCCTCTTCTGTGAAGCTAATGGTTGGGTCGTCGACCTTAGTCATTTTAGGCAATCGGCCAGAAATCTGGACACTTTTCACCATCCGTAAGTATGCATTTCTTGTCTTCTTAGAGGAGCCAGTCATTGTTCTTCCTCCAACAATCGCCCTTGCCTCTCCAAGCAGGGCCTTTGGCTACTCCTCAACCCATCAGTTGGGTTCGAGGTCCCTTGGCGGGTTCTCTCAGACTTTAATGAACTGCTGTAACTTCCCTTGCTTAATGAGGGCTTCTATCTATTTCTTTAGGTTGTAATGCTTAGAAGTTTAGTGCCCATGATTACGGTGGAAATGATAATACTTGTTTCGAGACCTTTTGTTTAGATTGCCTTTTAGCTTGTCTGGCCAAGTTAGTGTTGCATCGTCCCTTATATGCATGAGGACTTAGTCAAGTAGGGTGTTTAGTGGCGTGAAGTTGACCATCCTCCTAGGCAGAGGTTTTGATCTCCTATCGTCCCTTCAATTATTCATTCAGGTTGACTTCCTTCTTCAGTCTTGACGGTGATCATCTTGCCTTTACCTCTTCTTTGGCCTTCCCCCTTATGCAATCACGGCTTCCTCTCCTTTCATGTAGTTAGTAGCTTTGTATAACATATTGGCCATCGTCTTTGGGTCGTTCTTGTAGATGGCGAAAAAGAATTCTCCTGATTGGTGCCCAATGGTGAATGCAGTGACTAAGACTTTGTCGTTGGCCTCATCGATTAAAAGGGCTTCATTATTGAAACGAGTCACATATGATTTCAAGTTTTCATCGTCTCGTTGCTTGATGTCCAACAAGCTTGCTAAGGACCTCTTGTACCTTTTTCCTCCGATGAAGTGGGTGACAAAGTGTCCGCTCAATTCCTTGAAGGTAGAGACACTGTTGAAGGCTAGCTTATTGAACCACACCCTTGTTGGTCCTTTAAGCGTATTGGGGAATGCCCTGCTCATGATCTCATCCAAAACTCCTTGTAAGTGCATAAGAGTCTTGAATGACTCTAGATGATCAAGTGGTTCCCGTGACCCATCATATGCTTCCACCTGTGACATCTAAAACTTGGTTAGAAGAGGAAAAGAAATTACTTACACTGTGAAGGGTGAGTCAATCCGCTGGACTAGCTCATCCAAATTGGTGGGCACCTGTCCCCTGATGGCGTTCATCATCATGTCTATCTTCTCCTTCATCATTTGAATGTCCTGCACCATGCGCATTACATTGCTCTCCAATTTTGATGGACGGTTGATGTTGTTTAGCCTGTCTTGCCTACTGAGGATATTGCTTTCTTCATTTTCCCATTCATCGTGTTGATCTTAGGGCGTTGTTCATTTCTCTGGTTTATTTGTTATTTACTCTTGGGTCCTTGGGTGAGCCGCTTAGGGCAATGCTGCATGGTGTGCACCTGTCTCTCCATTGCATTGGAGGGGTTTCCCATCTCCTAGTTAATGGTAGACATTGATCGCATTTGACCATGTACCTCTTTGTCTTAGAAGTAGTGATATAGCCAATCACTCGTTTTTCTCATAGACGGTGTCAACTGATGATGCACAAAAATTGTCAGTGAGTTGATTATCCTTGATCGCCCAATGGGTACTTAAAAAAAAAAAAAAAAAAAAAAAAAAAAAAAAAAAAAAAAAAAAAAAAAAAAAAACCAAGAACCTAACAGAGAGCACCGATGGGGCGTCGGCCAAGGATCCTTTGAAGGTTATGTTAGTGAATGAGAAATCTCTAGGAACTCTATAATGAGAGAGCTAGGGATTTTTTGCGTACCTAGGAGAAAAGAAGGTTTGATGCTGATATAGTGGTGACCAGCGAATCAAGATCACTTGGATGTAGGATCTTTCCTTGTAGAGAAGATTTGGAATTATGGTTTCTGAGATTTTAGGGTGTCTTTCCATATGGAGAAGATATGGGCGTGTGGTTGGGTCTTTGGACACAATGCGCAAGATATTTCTATATGAGGAATATGCGTGGAGACTACGTAAAGGATTGTGGGGCCCATCACTTCTGCTCATCGGCACGGCCACTCGTTCGTCGGTATGCAAATGAGGAGACATTGAATCGTGCGTTCGTCGACTTCTATTTGTCATGTGTTCATCCATCTAAAACATTATCTCGACGGATCCTAGAGGACAGGCTTGTGCTCAGGAAACGTAGCTCATCTGTCAAGGTGGCGTAGATGGTACCGTTAGCCCCTACAAGCACTTACTCGTCTGTCAAGATCACTTTGGATAGACAAACAACAAAATTTCTTGCCGGACAAAAATAACCTTATCAGCTTCCATATCCAATCACAACAAATTTTCAATGTATATGTATATTGTGCACCCCTCATTTTAGTAGAAATTTTTATCTTTCTCTTTCGGTATTATCTCTAGCATTTAGGAATTTAGGATGGGAATTATGATATTTT